>CM053783.1:855654132-855794132 GCA_028749045.1 Cupressus sempervirens | reverse complement strand
TATCCTCTGTAGCATTTTAGTTTTTGCAAATTATAGTCAAGAGGCCTCCAAAGAAGTTGTTTTTTAGGCAAGAGAATTATTTGGATAGGAATATCCATGATGACCTGCTTGAACTGCTCTCTGAATCCACCATTGAGACTGTGCAAGTTAAAAAGCTAACCTCATTAAACCCTAGGCTCAAAGTCGTAGATTAGTTGTATGATAAGGGGAATTAGGTCTAGGATGCTAACACTTCTCAAACTAGTCTGGTTTTATTCAAGAAATGGGTTTTAGAGAGGAATTGGTTTGCCTCGCATGCCAATATTTGGAACTTTGATTTAGGAAAATTAGTGGTTCCAAGTGTCTTTATGGATTATGACCTCCTTAAGGCTGTGGCAAAAAACTATGACGAGGAAATTAGAGTTGTGAGAAGAATTTATGGTGAAATTCTAATCATAATCAGTGCAAAGGAAATTAGGCAGGTATTTGGTTTAGGGCCTCTCACTAATTATCATGTGCCCATTGATTTGAAAGGATTAGAAAAGGAATACATGTCAAAGAAGGATATACTTAGGCAACGTGCACTGAGGGCATATATAAGCAAAATTGGAACTATGTTAGCAATAACAACATCCTCCAGGAAACCTTTCAAAAGGGTATACT
Source organism: Cupressus sempervirens (assembly GCA_028749045.1). Classification (NCBI taxonomy): domain Eukaryota; kingdom Viridiplantae; phylum Streptophyta; class Pinopsida; order Cupressales; family Cupressaceae; genus Cupressus; species Cupressus sempervirens. The sequence goes on along the minus strand of CM053783.1, from coordinate 855,793,490 downwards.
TCAATACTAGGGCTATGCAAGCATACAGGACTCTGTGCAAAGTTTTTGAAGAAGATGAAGAGGAGTTTATGCCCGTGGGTTTTATGTACATGATTACTCTGATTTTCTCTTTTGGTGTGGACATAATTTTTCATTTTGCTTCTTACTTAGTGGAAGAAATTCATAATGGTCTAGTTGGGATTGTGAGAAGTAAGGTGGAGAAGATTTTTTGTCACTATTATTTGTTAATGCATATATTTTTGTTCAAGGGAGTAACATATTTTGGAAAAGAGATGAAATTGAATAGGGAACAGGATGGGGAAGCACTGCCAGTCCAATTATGGAGTATAGATATGACTTGGGAAGTAGAAAAGGTTAGTTTTGTTAGGTTTGGTAGATATTTTGCCTCAAATTTGAGATGCCTATTTTTGAGTGACAATCCCAGAGTACCCAAGGCATTGGCAAGTCTTATTAGGCCCCTAGACAATCCTAATGGTTTGAAGGTTTCACATAATTGGGGAGACATCATCCCATATTTAGTCTCTACTATCATTAGGATTTATGGTTTCAAAGGTAACCTCCATGTCTTACCTTACCAAGTGCCTTTAAAGGTAGGAGTAGCTGAAATTTTCTGGTAGCTGGGAGGATTAGAGGAAACCTATTTACTAAAAAGATCAAGAGGGTCAATATTCCCTACTTGTACAGTGGCCCATCAATTTGTAATCACAAAAGGGGGTTGGCTTTCTCTACACAATATTTTAGATCAGTATAAGATGGTTGTTTCTCACCCTCATTTTTGTGACACTAAGGGATTTTATCATTTGGCCTTTAGACATAGAATTAAGCTTGGTAAAATTGATCATGAATTCTATTTTCCTAAAAATATAATAAGAAATGAATACTCCTTGCAAGAGCAGAAGACTAAGAAGGAAAAATGGAGAGTTTTCTCAAAAGTTTTGGATTTAATTCATTGTTTTGATGCAAATTATAGACCTCTAGGTAATGCCATTACAATAATAGATAAAATAAATAAGCTCATGCTTACTTTTCTTGAAACAATGGAAACCATGAATGAGAAGAAAAAGGTTCTTATTAATTCTTTCCCAGATAAGGCCAGGGAGGTAATGAGGAAACTGGGATTTACTCCCAACATAGGGGTAGGTCAATTGACTGTCCAAAAGAGGCTAGGTTATACTATCATTCAGAATAAAAGGACCATAGTGGACAAAGGAAAATAAATAATTGGATCCATTAGTGCTATTTGGAAAGAGAGGCCTCCTGAGCCCTCCCCTAAGAGACAAAAAATAATAAGGGAAGAAGATCCTTGCATTGAGGAATACTCGCCTTCATCGACCCCTCTAAGGATTGAAGAGGAATAGTGTACTAGGGAACCAATTAAACAATTGGGGTCCCAAGGAGGAGTTTTTTTTGCTCAAACTAAAATAGATGAAGGGAACCCCCAAGAGCCTCCTATGCCAAGTTTTGAGTTGATAGTTGTAGATTATAAAGGAGGGGAATTGGATCCTGTGTTAGAGCAACCAAGTCAACAGTTTTTGTCAAATGATAATTTTGTCAAATCTAGAGCCTTTTAATAGTTTGTATGGAGATCTAACATGGAAAAATTTGAAGAAAGATGCAACAAGCTAAGAATAGAGCATCCAAATATGGAGGAAGCAGCCTTGCAAAATCATATAAAAGAAAAGATGATGTAAGAATTCCAAAAAATAACCCATGAAGAGGGGAGATAGATGGTAAAGGCCTCAAATATTTTATTATTACACAATTGGGATATAGATGATGCTCTGATTTTTAATTTTGTTTCAAATAAATTGGATTTGCAAGATCCAAGTAAGAAGGAATTCATAGGCACTACATTTAGTGAAGACCAAGCTGCTCTAGGTATATGGTCATTGAGAAAAGGATCTAGGGCTATTTCATTATAGCTAGATGACTTAGGATTAATGGGAAATATCATTTTGATAAGAAAAGTAGAGACATCCCATGTATAGGTAGCTCATATGGGTGTAGGAACCTCTTAGTTTGTTTTTCCCACTATAGAGAATGAAGAAAAAATAATGTTTGAACTATAGAGTAAGTATGAGAGTGTTTTGGAGGCTTATAATAAAGAAGTTCAAAGAAGAATTAAATTTGGAAATAAAGTAATGGGGAGGTCTTCTAGGCCAAGAATCACATATCCTCACCCTCCAGTAGAACCTTTTAAATCCACTCCTCTCATAGAGATGCTAGATACCCCACAAAAGGCTATAGTATTACACTACTAAAGACTTTGAAGAAGAAAAGAGAAAACTATGGGCATTGCATGTAGAGCTAAATGTAAAATATGAAGATAAATTGAGAAAATCTCTCACATATCTGGGGGATAAAATTGAATGGCCACTATTTTATTATCAACTATCAAAGACAATAAACATATGGGATGAAATGAAAGCCCGTGATGAGGCTCTAAAGCCTATTGTGAATAAATGGATAAAAAGGAGAGAAATGATATTTTTGTGTTACTCTGTCATAAAATTTTCAAATGATCAAATTGAATTGACTTATGATATTGTTACTAATATTCTAGAATTTGATAATAAAAGAATTTATCTATAGAGAAGAATAGTGGGCTACTTGAATAAATATAAGAGCTAGAAATTTGATTTATTCCCTCATGCCCTAGATAGAAAGGATAAATTAAAAAACAAAGATGAATGGGCTAAGGAGTTAGATGATTTATTCTATTTGAGAATGAATAAAATCATCAATAAAAAGGGACATGCATGGTGGGCTACAACAATAGAAGAAATGGTGAAAGCCCAAATATTCTATGATTCTTTGAAAAAAGATTTTGTTGACAATGACAGTGAAGCTAAGTATGTTATCAAGAAGCAACATGATATTCTACATTTTGAATGGTGAGATGATGCACTTTATGACAAGTGGATGGTAGATATTTCTTCTGGTGAATAGTTAGAAGAAGCTAAAAGTGATTATGATGAAATAAATGAAGATGAATTACAAATCATTGATTCACTTCCATTAGCACCTAGGAAAGAAGAAGACAAAGAAGGGCAGTAATCTCATGTGAGAGATGCAATGGATTAGTTGGATGACATAACAAAAATGGAACTAAATGTAACTATCACCTTCCTAGTACATGATGATATGAGTGGAAATTCTAGAGTGGAGGTGAAGTTGCATGAATTAGAGCCTGACACATCACTGGCAAGTTTGATAGCTACATATGCCGAGGACTTAGAGTGAATAAAGACCAATCATGGGATTTGTAGCATGTGAAGATGTAATAGAAAAGTGGGCCTACCAAGAGAATGATATAACATTACCTTTCTATTACATAAAGTTTTGTATTTTTCCTATTAAGAAAAATGTAAATATTTTTTGTAAAAGGACTCCTGTCAATTCTCTATGCTTGAAGCTTGTTGCATCTTGATGAGTCTAAAAAATGCCTTCATTTTGTTATGTTTAAGATACTTTATGATACTCCGTTTATCCTTGTTTTAACACTTATAAGCCTATGTTTGATAAACCTTTGATGATTTATGGGGTAAAAAAACTATGTCATCCTTTGCCTAAATTATATCTAATATGCAGTATTTCATATAAATATCCAAATGTGCATTCTTATGCTTGAATTTAGTTTGATGGATGCTTATGTGCAAATATGTCTTATATCATAACTAACCTGATGATAAGGATTAAAGGATGAGTGGAAGAATCCAGAAGTTGGTTGCTGACAGCATTCAAGGAGAAATGAGCATCGAGGAACAACCATGAAAAGGAAGTTATAACCACTCCAGGAAACATGGCAGCGAATAAGGAGGAGTTTTTACGAGCCATTACCTTCTCTACATTTACGTTGTAACAAGTGGATGCCCCGACTTCATTGCTCCCTCCTCAATTCTGTTATCCTTCCTTTCCACTTTTAGTTGTTCTCCTATATTCTCTCCTGCGAACTTAACTTAGGATAGTTACTTTTTTGTTATGTAATAAAGAGTAGATTCCCTATATATGTCAGGATCGACTCCTGTGTATGAAGTTTTTTAGTTTTTAGTTTTTGATTTTGATATGTTTTATCGAGTAAGAGAGAACATTGATTCATAGTTTGTTGCAGTTGTGTTTTAAAATTTTGAATTATGTAATGACTAATTAATGAAATGAATTAGCTCTCTTTAGTTTCTATCCTGAGTTGGTATATTAGAGAAGCCAACCAAGGGGGCCCACTTGGAAGGTGGATTAGATTAGGATAGAATAGATTCATTTTACTAAACATTAGTAGTATTTTAAGTAAGACATAGCTAGTTAATTCCTTCCTATAGCATCACACTTCATGAACGTTCCTGCAACATCTGTGAGAACAGTCTAATGGATGAGTTAAGATGGAATCTCTGTTATCTTGTCATTGTGTTTTCAACATTTATAGATTTAGTAGTTTCCTTTCTATAGTAGTAGTGTAGTTTCCTTCCTCTGCATTTTTACTTTCCTGTAGCACAAGCATAATGACTCATCAAGGTACCTAGTGCACATACTGTGCCAACCATTTCAAGTATACGTCCTTGGGTTGACAATCTAAATGCACCTCATGGTAGGGGAAAGTAGTCCTTAGCTTGAATAGATTATCCCTAAGCCAGGCCTAGTGCATGACTATGGAACACCTATTGTGAGGCAATTCATTTTTGGCACCGTTGTCGGGGATGGTGTCAAGCTAGGAGCATGTTTGAGTCATAGTTTTTAGATTAAGTTATTTTTACCAGTGTGAAAATTTTAGTTGCATGCATCAAAGAGGAAGATGACGAGATGAATATGGCAGATTTCTTCCACAGGGATCTATTAATTTGAATGAAGAAGTTGAAGAAGAAGTTGAGTTGCCCTTTGAAGATGCAAGTCTTGTTTTCCCCACAATATCACCATCAAGAGCTGAATCTCTAGATATATCTGGTTTCCAGCCTTTCACTAAAATATTGACCAGTTTTCTTGATAACACTACCTCAAATCCACCAGTTGTTAATCACCCAGTGCCTAACCTTCCTTTTCAACAGCAACCTCATAATCTAGTCCCACTAGTCATGGCACAACCCACTTTTTCATTTCCACTTCCAAGTCTCATAACCAATGCCAATCTCAAGAGTATACCTCCCACTGCTCTTTTGAAGTTCTATGGCCTTGCAACTGAAGACCCCGATACCTTCTTGTTTGAGTTTGACATCGTTTGTCATAGTTTTGACTACAACACTGATGCCCATAAGCTTAAATTATTTCCAGCCACATTGAAAGAATCAACTTTATGATGGTTCATGAGCTTAGGAGCCAATGCAGCTATAAATTGGGATGAAATGCAAGCCTTGTTTTTGGAAAAATATAAAGAATATTGCAAAGCATCTTGCACAAGAGGAGATGATATCTTTAGGATATCACAGAAGTTGGAAGAGACATTAGAAGACTATGTTTCCCAATTTTTTTATACACTACAAAATAATCCTCAGCACACATTGTCTGAAGATTCTCAAAAACTAGTCTTTCTAAGAGGAGTGAATGAAGACTGTTTGGAAGCATTGGACCTAATGGCCAGTGGAGATGTATATCAAGCTCAATCAGATGACCTCGAAAAGATATGTCAAAACTACTCCAGGTCAACCATGAAGAAAGTTCGAGGACCCTGTTCTACGATTACCAAAGGAATTAGTCAAGGCATTTCAAAACTTGAAATATCCAATTTGTTGTTAGATTTCAAACAAGACATCAGTAATGATGTTGCTACATAGTTGGATACAATGACTACAAAGAAGAAGCAAGCAAAGGCCGAGTTACAACTAGCTGAGTACTATCCTCATTGTCAAAAGCAAAAGAAGGATTGCCACTATAAATTGGTTGCAAGCATGGAGAACCAACATCTTCCAACTGAATATGTAAAGATAGATGGGGATGATCAGAAAGTATTCTTTGTTGCTCAATGCCGACCATGGGCTCAACATCAAGGTATGCCTTGAGACCCCTTGCAAAATTCAAATTCATATGGTAATCAATAGAAAAATTGCAATACCCAAGGTCCTCCACAAAACCAACCCAATTGGAATAATGCTGGGAAAAATAACCCACAACAGTCTCAATGGTCTCAAAATTTCCAACAACCTTGGCCTAACCAGTAGAATAACCAATGGCCCCAGAACCAGCAGAACCAATGGCAAACACCCCAAGGGAATTGGAAATCTGCAAACCAAGGGAATTGGAAATCTCTAAACCAATGGAAGGGATCTCAACAATGGCCTAACCAAAATACTGGTGTTCCACAATTACCCCCTCCAGCTCAACAACCTGCTTTAATGCCACCACCTGCAAATAGTGGACCTCAAAAGAAAACATAGCTACCTGCACAGCCTTGGCCAAATCCAAATACCAAACCACAATAGCCCATGTATAGTACTAATACCCAGCAGTACCCTGCTTATGCCCTAAATGTCATAGATATACATTTGAGATCTGAAACGACCTTACCAGCACCAAGGCCACCTCTTATAACTAAAGTATCAGACTCTCTTGCAGCATTAGAACCTTTGGTTGATGAACTTGTTGACCCAAGTAATGTTAAAATACCAATACCAGATCAACCAACAGTAGAGCCTCCTTTTCTAGACCAACTAATACAAAAGGAATAAAGCAAGGAACAACCCTTTGACATTGTTAACCAGTTGAAGAATATGCATGTTCGAATACCTTTGTTTCAAGCTATTAAGGACATTCCTACTTATGGAAAAGCTATAAGGTAAGCTTTTCTAAAGAAACTTGGAAGGAAGAAGAAGGATCCTACCACAGTTCATGTTGTTGGACATTTAGCTAATATCATGTTAGGAAGAGTGATTACACCAAAATATTCTGACCCAGGGAGTCTAGTAGTAAGTGTCAGCATCAATGGTCAATTTGTTAAAAATACCTTAATAGATTTGGGAGCTGCTATAAATGTGATGACTAAAGAAACCATGAAGAAGTTACAAATTGAAGGATTAAGGCCCACACCAAATATTCTGCAGCTTGCAGATAGTTCCACTGTCACTCCTGATGGAATGATAGAAAATATTGTTGTGACCTTAGATTCCCTAGAATATCCTACGGACTTCATGATTTTGTCCCCTAAAGTAAACCTATCTGGCTATCCTATCATTCTAGGTAGACCATGGTTGGCCACAGCTGATGCAAACATAAATTGCAGATCAAGGAATATGACCATATCAAATGGCCAAGCAACCAAGCAATTTGATCTATATCCTCCTGCACAACCATTACCAGATTTGAGTACATATTTTTGGCCAGATTTAGGAGATGAAGAAGAAGAGATAAATTCCATAGTACAACTTATGATGTTACATAGGCAATCTTGTCTAAAGTTGCAAGAAGAAGATTCAATAATCCAGAGCATCTTTACCAACACCTGTGTGGTAGGAAAAGATGTGTCTGAAAGCTCTATATTAGAATTGATTACATATGAGGAGTGTGATACAATTTGTACTTTACTTAAGGAACCTAGAAATCTTTGTTCACTACTTCCCTGTGAAGTAGAAGGAAGCCCAATCTTTGAAATTGCTATGGTAGAATCCACTATTCCTATTCAACTGAGTAAAGGCCATAAACTACATGTTAACCCCAAATTGACATCTATATAGATGATACAATTAAAAGAATTTCTTCAGAAGCATGAGAAGACTTTTTCTTGGGATTATGATGATATGAAAGGATTAAGCCCTACACTATGTACCCATAGGATATACATTAATGAAGGTTGTCTACCACTTCATCAACCTCAGAGGAGGATAAATCCAAGCCTTAGAGAAATAGTCAAAATAGAATTGCAGAAACTACTTGATGCTAGCTTTATCTATCCTATATCTGATAGTAAATGGGTATCATTGCTGGTTATAGTACCTAAGAAAGGAGGAAAATGGAGAATTTGTGTAGATTATAGGGAGTTGAATAAGGCTACTAAAAAGGATCATTTTCCTTTACCCTTCATAGATCAAGTTTTGGATACACTAGCTGGAAAGAAGTACTTCTCCTTTTTAGATGGATACAGTGGCTATAATCAAATTAGTATTGCTCCTAAAGACCAAGACAAAACTACATTTACCTATCCATGGGGAACTTTTGCATACTCTGTTTTACCATTTGGTCTTTGTAATGCTCCTGCAACATTTCAATGGGCTGCAATTAGTATTTTTGCTAATATATCACATGATTGTATGGAAATCTATATGGATGACTTTACAACATTTGGAGTTACTTTTGAAGAAGCAATGATAAATCTTGAAAAAGTTTTGGTAAGATGTCAAGAACATAATTTGGCACTAAATAGTGAAAAGTGTTTCATGCTCATGCAAGAGGGTGTGGTACTCGATCATTTCATATCTACTGCAGGTATACAAGTGAACCTAGCTAAAATTGAGGTAATTCAAACATTACCCATACCCACTAAATTAAAAGATATCAGATCTTTTCTGGGACATGCTGGATATTATAGGCATTTTATAAAAGACTTCAGTAAAATAGCCAGTCCCTTGTATAAGTTGCTTACAAAAGAAGCTGAATTCAAATGGACACCTAAGTGTGATAAAGCTTTCCTGTGGCTTAAGCAATTTTTGACCACAGCCCCAATTTTACAAGGCCCTAATTGGAACCTACCTTTTCACATATATACAGATGCTTCTAATTATGCCATAGGAGCAGTTTTAGCACAGAAACACTCAAATCTTGAGAATGCCATTTATTATATTAGTAAGAGTCTTCATGGTCCAGAACTGAATTACACAGTGAGTAAAAAAGAATTGTTAGCAGTAGTCTATGCTCTAAATAAATTTTGGCATTACGTCACAGGTTATCCTATCTATGTTCATACTGATCATGCAGCAATCAAGTATCTCATGAACAAACCTGCTATAACTGGTAGGTTAGCAAGATGGTTACTATTGTTACAAGAATTTGACATAACCATAGTAGATAAGTCTAGAAAAAAAAATGTCTTAGCTGATTATTTGTCAAGAATCAATCATCATGATACTGACACTACTCTGGTAGATGATGCATTTTCAGATGAACATTTGTTTCATATTGCTGTTAAAGTTCCATGGTATGTAGATATTGCTAACTACATTGCAACTAATAAGACACCAATGCATTTTTCTTATAAGGAGAGAAAGTTGCTCATATAGAAAAGCTTTCATTTCTCATGGATAGATAATTTTCTATTCTATACTGGACCTGATCAAGTTATGCGCAGATGTGTAAGAGAAGATGAGACATATGATATTTTGCATGCATGTCATAATGAGCCCTGTAGAGGACATTTTGCAGCCAAAAGAATAGCTTTCAAAATCTTAGCCACTAGTTACTATTGGCCTACCCTTCATAAAGATGCCATCAATTATACAAGGAAGTGTGACCAATGCCAAAGAATGGGTCACCCAACCAAAACAGATGAAATGCCTTTGAACCCTCAAATGGTGTTAACACCATTTGACAAATGGGGAATGGACTTCATCGGTCCTATTGATCCTCCATCCAATGGGAAGTCTTATATTCTGGTTTTTACTAACTACCTAACCAAATGGGTTGAGGTTAAGGCTATGAAACATGCCCGTGATGAAAAAGTTGCCAAATTCCTGTATGAAGAGATTTTTACATGTTATGGAGTTCCTAAAGAATTAGTTACTGATCAAGGCACACAATTTACTTCTAACCTGATGTTAGAATTGATGAAATAGTATAACATCAGGCATCATAGATCCAGTCCTTATCATCCACAAGCCAATGGACAAGTAGAAGTTACCAACCATGAGCTAAAAAATATTCTAACTAAAACAGTCCATTTGTATCGTCGAGATTGGACCAGCCGATTACAAGAAGTTGTTTAGGCTTATAGAATAACTTGGAAAACCACTACCGGATTCACACCATTTGAGCTTTTGTATGGGAAAGTGGCAATGCTTCCAATTGAATTTGAACACAAGACTTTAAGAATAGCCTTGACCTTAGATATTGATCTTCCTGAAGCACAAAGAGAACATCTCCTGCATTTTAATTCTTTAGATGAAATGCGCAAGACCGCTTTAGAACATACTGAACTAGTGCAAAAATAGAGAAAACATTGGCATGATTCTCATATCCTCAAAAAGTAGTTCAAAGCTGGTGATTGGGCATTATTGTATGATTTCCGCTTCAAGGATATGCCAGGGAAGCTGCAGACATGATGGTTAGGACCATATCAAATCATCCATGTCTTTGACAATGGAACAGTTCAACTAACCACAATTGATGATATGCCTTTCAAAATGCTAATCAATGATCATCAACTTAAACTTTACAAATATCCTCAAACAAAAGCTGAGTTCATGCAATAGTTCGAAGAACCAGATCCAACAACAACTCAAGTATCTCTTCTTGCAGCCGAAGGTGAAAACCTTCTACCTGCTCTTCTTCAACATTAATTCTAATTTGTATGTCCATAATAATAACTTTATGTTCACATAAAGTCCATTTTCTTTTCATGATATTTCTTTCCATTCATATCTTAATCTTCCATCCACCCACCTCATTCCATTTCTTAATCTTCCATCCACTCACTTTCTACATACTTACATTTTTGTGTTTTCAATCAAATCTGCACATGCTAATGGATGCTGCCATTTACATTATTTTCGCCACCTTTTTTTGGAGCATGTGACAATCCACTTGGTAGGTATAAATGCTTTCAAACTATTATATATTTATAAGTTTACAGATTTTGTTAATTATATCTAATACTACATAGTCTTTATAATTACGACGTATTCCAGTCCCTAACCCATACTAGTCTGACACGTGAGGACACTTGTCATAAAATTAGCAGGGGGTAGGGGAGTGTCATACTATCCAATGACATGCCTGATTAATTGTGATGATTTTCAAAAATCTTGGCATTACCCTTTATTAATGAGAAATTTTTGCCATAAGTATGCCATGTCAAGTGTTGTACTCCCACTTTCTAAATGAATTTTTCTTTGTTCGTGCCAAATTTTTCGTGCTAAGCCATGATGTGACCTATTTTTAAAAAATTTGGCATTTGAACCATGTTTCTAGATGATTTCCATGTAAATTCATGATTTACTTTTACCTAAAGTTTAATTATGGCACATAACAATTGGTTATGGCAATTAATGTTCCCAAAAAGAAGTGGTAAAGCGTCTAAGAAATAACGCAGAGTTTTGAAGTTTGCATTCAGAAAGGGAGAGGGAAATGGAGTGGCAGAAGTATCAAGAAATTGGAGGAGGTTTACAAAGAAAAGAGCCAGTTGAGCACATTTTTTTGCTCTCTGATGTAGAAGTAGTAAGAAGATTCAATGCATGCGGGTGGTTAGGTTATTGTTTGAATTTAACAACATATGATGAAGAAGCAGCTGTAGAATTCACTAGGATATTTGATGAAGGTGAAGCTTTTGTGTGGGGTTTGATAGTAATTGCAATAGAAGAATGAATTGCAAAAGTAATAGGGTTACCTCCTATTGGAGAACATTATCCGAGCTTGCATGACGCTAGGTTAGCAAGGGCCCAGTTCACTACCCCACATGACCCTCCATTGGATGTTACAAAGCAGGGGTGCAAGAGATTGTCTTTGCTGCCTCCATACCCTGACCTAGCAATGCATGCCATTAGGTATTTTACTTGTAAAGGTAGATTTTCTCACTTACATGCACAACATTTTAAGTTTCTTAGTTGTATAAGGCACAATATTGCCATGAATCTCCCAATTTTTTTGTATAATATGCTCTATATTAGTGCGAAAGAGACTCAAAAAGGGAAAGATAATTCTATCACTCACCATGCTTTGATTAAGTTGTTAATAAAAATTTCTCTTAGGGATGTATCCCCTTTGACATGGGACGACTTTGTGAAATTTAAAACCTTACAACCCCAAGTTGACCCTAGTGAACAGCAGGGTGAGGAAAACATAGTTCCCAGTAGTGAGCCTGTAGAACAAAATATTGAGGGAGCTGAAATAGAAAACGCACAATGGATTGAACCAAAATTTTCTTCCACTCAAGCGAATGTGCCTCCACCTGAACATGACATCCCTAAACCCGCTACTAGTCAAGCTAAAAGGAAATGGAAGTCACTAGAAGAAACCATTGCTCAATAAAAACCTAGTCCTGCAATTCAGCAACAAAAGAAAACAAAGAAGGTTCCTACAGCAACTAATCCTGTAGTAGTGATACCGAAACATAAAAGTAGGAAAAAGACAATAGTACAAGAAGAGACTCCTTTGTGGAGAAGCCCTAGAATGAGAGGGCAGATTTTTAAAAATTCTATATTGTCTAAAGCACTTGCTCCAGAGTCTCATGTGCAGATAATTTCTGACCATTATCCCTTTTACACTAAGATGATAGAAGCTTCTGTTAATCCTCCTATAGCATGTGAGCAAGAAATTAATGAAACCTTAATGGATTTACTAGGTGTTTCAAGCCATGAGAATAAAGTAGTTCTTGAAAGTCATGATTCAAATACTGCCTTAGTCCCCTATAAGTCAACATGGATCAATAGTTTGGCAGAACATCTATGGTGGGAACAAAAAAAGAAAAAGGATTATGAAGAGGATAACAGTGTCGTCACCTTGCAAAAACTCCTTTTCCAATTATATGGACAGCATTTATTTGCTGAAGCACTATAGAAAGAGGAGAAGAAAAGAATGAGCAAGGTCATAACATCACAAAATGAGGAGATTGAAGAATTGAAAGAACATCTAGAAAGACAAAAACAATGCATGAAACATGCACTTAAATTAGTTGATCAAGCTCTTTCTTGTAGACCACCTCCTTGAGTATATGCTTTTTGTTTGGAAGAACAATATCTTTTGTTTCAGTTGATGTTAACCCTCAGAAATGTAAATGCAGAATTCAAAACCGCACAAGAGTTTTATGGGTTGTTTCAAACCTTACCACCATGGCAGAAAAATCTATTATGTGAGTTGTATATTCATAATTTTGTCATTCCTATAGAAACTAAGTGGAATCCTTTTCTCTATATAGGAGATGTGCATTTGAAATCTTTAATGTCATGGATGTCTAATGAGGTGAATTATGATAGACAACTAGTTAATTACAGAGATGAGGAGAGAAAAAAACCTTTACCCTTGAGGGTAGAAAGTAAACAACCAGAAGAAATGCTTCGAGACTGGTTTACATTAACCTATGGGAAGAGTAATCCAGACATTAGAAAGAAGGTATTTGCTGCTAGAGCCAAAGTATATGCTGAATATGAAAACTTGCCCTACTTTGCATTCCAAAGAGCTATGACTAGAGTAAGAGGTAGATGGGCACGGTTACCTGATTCTCTCAAGAAATTAGAGCCACACAGTCCTATTAATTTGGAAGCAACACTATATAGAGTTCAAAAATATTTAGAACTGGGAAAGCAACTAAGGCCAGAGCTATGGTGTCCTTTAACCATGCAACCTCCAATGCTTTTATGGCCCCTGTATGATATTGATGTTGACAAACTTGATAAGTTGCAAGAAGACCACAGGCGAGAAGTATAGGAAAGGACTAGAGGATTCTATTACACCTTCAAGAGTAGTAGAAAGGGAAAGACAAAAGTTGGGGAGCTCAGATCTTTGACAAAGAAGTGTAATGCTTGAGGAAAAGCATTAGTTTAGCAGGGGGCAGATGATGAGTCTAAAAAATGCCTTTATTTTGTTATATTTAAGATACTTTATGATACTTCATTTATCCTTGTTTTAACACTTATAAGCATATGTTTGATAAACCTTTGATGATTTATGGGGTAGAAAAACTATGTCATCCTTTGCCTAAATTATATCTAATATGCAGTATTTCATATAAATATCCAAATGTGCGTTCTTATGCTTGAATTTAGTTTGATGGATGTTTATTTGCAAAATATGTCTTATATCATAACTAACCTGATGATAAGGATTAAAGGATGAGTGGAAGAATCTAGAAGTTGGTTACTGACAGCATTCAAGGAGAAACGAGCATCAAGGAACAACCATGAAAAGGAAGTTATAACCACTCCAAGAAACATGGTAGCGAATAAGGAGGAGTTTTTATGAGCCGTTACCTGCTCTACATTTAAGTTGTAACAAGTGGATGCTGCGACTTCATTGCTCCCTCCTCAATTCCGTTATCCTTCCTTTCCACTTCCAGTTGTTTTCCTATATTCTCTTCTGCAGACTTAACTTAGGATAGTTACTTTTCTGTTATGTAATAAAGAGTAGATTCCCTATATATGTCGGGATCGACTCCTATGTGTGAAGTTTTTTAGTTTTTAGTTTTTGGTTTTGATAAGTTTTATTGAGTAAGAGAGAACACTGATTCACAATTTGTTGCAGTTGTGTTTAACAATTCTGAATTATGTAATGACTAATTAATGAAATGAATTAGTTCTCTTTAGTTTCTATCCTATGTTGGTAGATTAGAGAAGCCAACCGAGGGGGCCCACTTGGAAGGTGGATTAGATTAGGATAGAATAGATTCATTTTACTAAGCATTAGCAATATTTTAAGTAAGACATAGCTAGTTAATTCCTTCCTATAGCATCACAATTCATGAACGTTCCTGCAGCATCTGCGAGAATAGTCTAATGGATGAGTCAAGATGGAATCTCTATTATCTTGTCATTGTGTTTTCAACATTCATAGATTTAGTAGTTTCCTTTCTACAGTAGTAGTGTAGTTTCCTTCCTTTGCATTTTTACTTTCCTACAACACAAGCATAATGATTCATCAAGGTACCTAGTGCACATACTGTACTGACCATTTCAAGTATATGTCCCTAGGTTGACAATCTAAATGCACCTCATGGTAGGGGAAAGTAGTCCTTAGCTTGAATAGATTATTCCTAAGCCATGCCTAGCGCATGACTATGGAACACCTATTGTGAGGTGGTTCACATCTCACATTATATAAGTGAGATTCTAGGCCTAGATATGGGTTTTATTTCTAATGCATTTTTAGTTTTACACTTAGGATGTTTTCAGTGCAGTTATTGAGAAAACTTTATGATGTATCTTCTCTACAATTTTCTTGAGAATACATTAATGTTGTATGATCCTTGTGTTTCTTTCTAGAGTTATTCCAAGTTTACTACAATTGTATACAATTTTCAAGGAAAATTAATAGAAATTTGAGCTATCCCTATATCAGTTCTTGTTGAATTTTGTCTCTTTTATTGTTACCTAGTTATTATGAGATTGTGTGAGTAAAGCTTGTCCTATTGAATGCAATTCACTAAGGTTGTATGTCAATTCATTACTGCTATTAATTCAATGAATTAAGTAAAGGATTTCATGAATCTGATGGGATTACTATGGTAATAAAAAGGATGTTTATAAGAATGAATTCCAATAAGAATTGTTGATAAACATTTGTTTTAATGCAATGAATCAGATCTATAAATTGGAGTAGACTCTAAATCCCAATGGAATAGGCACTGATCAAATTAATCTAATCTTTAGATAGGTAGATCATGAATAAGCATCAAGTCTAAAATCACAATCAACTTTATTTTTTAGTCTAAGATTTGCTAGATTTGATAGACTTAATGGAATCAAATCCACATTGCATAGTTTCATAGATACCTCACTCCATTTCTATGACATGCAAGATTTTCAAAGGAGGCTAAGGTTAGAGCCAATTCATCTTATAATTGAGAAGCTTTAAGGAAGTGGGCTAGTGGAGGTAGCTAGGTTTCTAGTGGTATTTTAAGCTCCTAAATTGATTGTTGAATACATAAATCACTACGACCCAGATACTAGACAAATTATGTTGCCTAATCATATAGTTCTAATCTCTATTGATAGGAAAACTATGGTGAATTGCCTCTGAGTTCTAGAATGGGAGGAGTTTTTTGAGTTGACAGTAGGAGGAGCAATGTCTAAGGTCTCCTTGAAGAAGATGCTATGGAGAAAATAAATTATGCGATCTTGGTTTCAAAAGCCACAAGGCACCAAGAGTAAGGTTCCTAAAACTTTGTTCGGCATTGATCTCAAGCTTGAGATCATAGATATTTAGGTTCTCATGCATAGATTGAAAGGTGAGGTAGAAGCACTCAAATTTTCTAAATAGTGTTTTGTTCTAGTACAAATTATCTATTCAGATACAAAGTATGTTGATTGCACCTATGAGGTAAGTGAGTACCTATCTAGGGCCATTAGCATTGTGAAGTTTTACAACACCTTTTATATGTCTTCTTTTCTAATTTATATGCTAGCTTCTCTACAATTGTGGCCAATCCTTCCTAGAATAGAGAACTTTTGTAATGATGTGAAAAGATATGAGTTCTATCCATGTTTGCAATTGTAGAATAGTTATGCAGAATATATCAAGGGTAATGATGCATTTACAATGAGAATTTCTAGGGAACTCCAAGGATGCCTAGAGAGGAGGTTTAGCCTAGAGGCAATGGTAGCTATTATCAGTTTGATAGCTATTTTGTCTAGTTCTCATCCTTCTCATATTTGCGTCTTGTAGCTTTTGATGGATATCCTTTGAAGCTACCTAGGTATCAGAGCAATATTATCATGTTGATAGAGATTGTGAGATAGGCAATCTAGGTGAATGTGCTGAGTGCAAGACCAAATAAGAAAGGGTATGAATTCCCTATGAAGCTTGGAGCTTATAGTTGTGAGTCTCATTGTAATGTGAAAAATATGCTCAAAGCATTTGAGACTAAATATAAATTGGAGGCATATGAGGTTGTGAGACCTATGTTTGACCTAAATGGATATGTAAGAGAGGTGTTATAGATTGGGAGCATGATTAAACATGTTACCACTATCAAAGGCTATTGGGCAGATTGTAGAGCTGAGCTTGAAAGTAGAGATCATGCTTTCACTAGGCTCACAGTGGAGCAGATTAAAACATATGGTATCAACTTTGATGTCGAAGGCGTAGAAGATGATGGACAAAATATGTATAGTAATACATAGTTAACTAAGTTAAGGGGCATTCCTATCAGTTCACAGCCTTATGTAGATGTTGAGGTGAATTTATATATTATGATGGCTAGGATCATCAAGAGAATAGGGAAGTGGGTTGAATGGACAACCAAAAGAAGTTGAAGTAAAGGTACAACCACTCAAGCTTCTCCAGTAGCTATAATGCCTACTTCATCTCAAAGTGCTACACTAGGTGTAATAATAGCTACCACTCAAGGACTAGCTCAACCTTTAGGTGGAGGTGATCAACCTCTAGACAAGAATATCCCCATAGCCAAGACCTGTCATGATGGTTCCCTCCCAGTCACTAGAACCTAGATTGGTGCTGAAGAAAAGATGATGGAGAAGCTAGAGGATAGCACAGTCATCCCAATTCCATCCCTCGATGTCACACCAATTGCATCACCTCATGTTTCTCCAATTCCTTCTCCCCATACTACTCCAGTTCCCTCTCCTCATCATAGTCTCATTCTACTAGAAAGTGCTACACTTCTACAACCAAGTGGCTCTGCAATATAGATAGTAGACTTAGGAGATGGAAAGAGCATTAGTAGTGAGTCTATTAAGTCTAATGAAGTAGCAAAGAAAAATCAAAAAATAGATAAAGGTCATAGTTCTTCTAAGCTCATCTCTTGAGATCCAAAGAATCCTTTCTCTTCAACTTCTGTGACAATCACTCTAGCTAAGAGGAAGATGTTTAGTATAGAGTCACTTGGGATAGCCTCCAAGGTGATAGGTACAAACTCCTAGTTAGAAGATACTGTGGAAAGGAAGAGGAAAATAAAAGATGAAAGAACTTCCACTAACGATATTGTATCCCTCACAATTCATTCCAAATCTACATTGGCAAAAGTAATGAAGCAGAAAACCTTGTCTATACTTGGGCAAGATCTAGAAACAGGGCACTTGACAATGGAGATAGCTAAGTCTAACAAAGGAGGAAGGATTGAAGACATGGCTACTAATTATTATACTCTGCACTCTATGGACCTTAGAGAACCTAGGCATGACACTGAAGTTGGCTTGTGGAAGTTGACCAACAAGGTGATTAAGGGACAATTATAAAGTCTAAAATTGTTCAAGACCAAAATGAAGGTTGAGATAGAAGAATTGAATAAGTTCATCAGATAGTTAGTCACTCCATTGGCAACCATCTCTAGAGTATCAGTGACCAAAAATCCTACTACTGACCAAAAATCATACTACTATTGAGGTTCATGCCCTCATCTCTCAACTTCAAGAAGAAAGGCATTTTGGTCATATTGGTAAGGAATGGATTGAAAAGTTCAAATTAGAAGGAGCCACTATTATAGAGTAGATTGGTAATGTTATCTTAAGGTTGGAAATAGAAAAAGATAACATCATATCAAATCATAATACTCTAGTTGGAGAAAAGGTGAAGTGTGATGATTGCATCTCCCTCCTCAAGATGATCTTTTAGAGGAAGGCCAAGGAGGTGGTTGAAGCAAAAATATTGCCAAAGGGAGATGGATCTCTATCTAAGTGGCTTTAAAGCATGCAGTTCAAGAGGAAAATGATCTAGTTAGCAAAGAAAGGGCTTAGGGAAACAAAGGATAAAGTGAAGAAGACACAAGACAAAGGATTTTAACTTATCAAGGGATCACATATAGATTCATAGACTAGTGGCCAAGGATAAGCACTCATTGGGACCAATGTCATGAAGGAGAACTTTTCCAAATTTTTGAACAGTCTCTCAAATGTATCTTCTAGTAGTCAAAATAGGGTTACTAAACTCTAGGCACTCAGCAGATGCATACACATGGCCAGAGAAGAACTACCAAATCAACTAAATGTTGTGAAGGAGTTTGCTGGAGAACATTCCAAATGGCTCTTAAGGTATACCAATATACATGTGCCTATGAATGAAGAGCTCATCCCAATCACACTTGCTGCCAAGGCCTATAGAGAAAAAGCAGAAAAGGGGAAGAAGTCAAAGTGATTCACATTCTGCCTTTTCTTTCATTTTCTTTTGTAATTATTGAAATGTGACAAATTGGTGCCTTGCCATTTGTCATTTTTGAGAAGGTGAACTGATTGAACTTCCATTGTAATAGTCATCTCGAAATTGTATATGTATGAGCTTGAAATATTAATAAAAGGTTAGTGAATTTTTGTTGTGAAGTACTTTATGTTGTAGAGACAATTGAATGGTATTTTATATCAATTATTTCCTGTTGCAGTTCTATTAGATTTAGTCTTATGTTTTCTCTTTTGTTTGAAATGAAGAGAGGAAAGAACAGAGTTTCACTCTCCTATTTCAAAGCAATGAATGAATGTGATAAGTAGTGTCATTGTTCATTCGAAGAGAAATCCTTTTAGCAATTTTTGTTTGTTAATCATAATTCAAATTCAAACTAATTTAGTTTAGTACTAGCTATTACTCTATTAAGCTTTGTGAATTCATAGGATGTGTTGATTAATAAACTTATTTAGATATTTAGAAATTTTTACTTCCCTGAGTTAGATCCTATTTAGGTCTGGCTTGGTTCAACCTCTTTTGTTCTTAGGTCAAGAACACACCCCAAATTAGTTTTAGGAGAAAAACATAATTCATTCCAAATATATTCTAGGGAGTTATACCTACCAATTTAGAGAAAAGCCAATTCATCCATAAGTGGCTTTTCAACTAGTTGTAATCAAATATTGTTCCAAGTTTGGGCATTTAAGTGTTACAATCAAAATGAACAAATCTATTTACCAACATACAACAACATTCAAATATATAGTTTGCTATTTTTAGTTTATACTATTGATGGTTCCAATATAAATATTTAATTACATGTTAGAATATTTACAATAACTAAGAGAGGGGTTGAATTAGTTATCCAAGGTCCAGATATACCAATTGAATAAACAAACACTTAAACAATTTTAGAACTTATCATTCCATTTCTTGGCCTCTACTATAAAATAGTTGAAACACTAATTGGTTGTCCATAATTCTTTAAAATAATAGACTTGTAGAATGTAAACTTAAATCAATAAAACATCACAATAAAATCCATACAAGTTTGACACTAGAATTTTACATGGAAAACCAATTTGGAAAAGACCACTAGGAACATGTCAACAATTTTCACTCTTCTGAAGTGAGCCCTATTAGTATGCAACCCTATTAAAGGTTTCAATACACACTTTTAAATGTGACCTTGTTGTATCATCTTAAAATGGAAGCACTTCCATTTTAAGAGTGTTTAGTCCTTTGAGTAATGGGTCTAGGGTCATGCTAAGTGCCTCGAATGGGTTTTTGCATGGATCTAGTTGTATTAATCCTATTTTGCTTCTCTTTCTTTATTTCTAGCCTCTTTCTAACAACTTTCTCCTTGAAACTAAAGTCTTTGAATTTATGGATCAATTATGACATGAAGGGTCAAGGTCAACCTTGACCTTGACCTAGAGGAAAACCTCATCCCTAACCTCAAGTCCAAATTTTAAGTTCTAGAGGTTTTAAGATATTAAGCTTTGAAAATTTTGATTTTCGTACTTTTGGGTCAGTTGTTTTAGGTTTTGGAATGGTAAAATCTTAAATTGAATTTAATCTAGGTCCATTTCTACGGGTGAAGGTTAATTAGGATTTAATTCTCCAATGTTAGCCTCTTTAGAAGTTTGTTCTCTAGATCACTATAAAAGGAAGCCTTTCTCTCTCATTTTATCATCCACTTTCTATGATCCATCATCCACTTTCTATGAACCATCATTCAGAGATAAATTTCTATGACCAAGCATCTACATTTGACCATTCAAGAATTCAAATTTTTCATTAAAGATCAAGTATTCAAGCATTCAAGCCTTTGAATGGATTTGGTTCAAGAATTCAAGATTCATTATTCAAACCCTAGATCTATCCATTATGATGGCATGATATTTGTTTAAGGTCCTTTGTTTATCTTCTAGATCTAGTCATTTCTCTCTCAATGTGGATTCCAAGTATACAATCATCTAGGCTTCAATTTATATTTGTTAATGTTATTTTCAAGCTTTCATATCAATATAATTTTTAACATTTCAAATACAATTGCATATCTACTAAATAACATAGCTTCATTGTTAGATTTACTTCTTCTACTTGCTAGCATTCTCTATTTTAGTTCCATTATTAAGATTGATTCCAAACTAGGGTTTGACCAAGGAAAACCCCTCATCCAAACAAAAAACCCATTTCTTACAAGTACAGGTACAAAACAATGAATCAAAGTGTCAATTTTTATACCCTTTTCTTCAAGCTTGTAGGATTCATGAACATAATTTTTTTAGAGTAGTGCAAGTCAAGGTCAACATTTTGGGGTAAGATTGTGCCCTACTATTTAGGTCAAGGTCAACCTACCCTTGGAAGGACCATTTTTTTGGGTTTTCTCTGTCTTGACATTTTCAATCCAGACTAGGTTGCAAAATATCCTAAAACTATACACAAACATTAGAAATTAGCTTTTTCTAGATTTCCATACTTTAAGGTTAATATTTGTCTCCTAATTATTCAAGATTTTGAGAAAATAATTTCTATAGTAGATTATAGGATTCCTCTTTTCTTCATATTCTTCATTGTTTGATTCATTTGTGCATTGATCACTTCCTTGCGATTGATCAAATTGGATCATTCCTTTGAGAATTTGAGATAAGGATAGATCATATATTCTCCCTCTCACATCATATCTTACCATATTCACACCCATCCACACATTTCTTTCTATTCTCTTGTTAAAGGATTTAATCACCCTATTAGGAGTGGCCTTGTTAGAAGTTTTTAGAACATTCCATTAGAATGCCACCTGGTTAAAGGATTTACAAAGCCTGTTAGGTCCTTATGACTGTTAGGTCAACCTTGATTAAAGGATCTCAAATATTGTTCACAATGGTTAGAAAGTAACATTAGGTTTGGTCTATTTAGTACAACTCACTTTGCATGTTCAGATCTTTGTTCAGCTCCTCCTACTAATTCACTATCTAGGCTCCATTTGTAATGCCTCTCCCATTTTAATTTTCTAAGTCATCCTAATGGATGCAACATTTTTGATCTTTTGTTGAGATGGGATCATAATTGTGACCATGAGTGGTCTACATCATTGAGGTTTTTGGATTTATGTTTCTACATTAGTTGCTTTGATTATGCTTTGATTGATTTATGAGATTATGTTATGATTTATGGTTCACTAAGATTTGTGCCAATGGTTACCAAGATTGATGTGGTATCATGAGGTTGTTCCATGATTACCCTGAGATGTGTGCAAAGATTTCACTATGTACTATTACCATGCTACACTAGACTAGGTTCCCGTAGCAATGGGTAGTCATGTTTATGACTGTGTTCACTTATATCTTTTAAATGTCTTTTAAGTGTTGTTTAAACAATCATTATTAAATTATTAAGTGATTAGAAATGGATTGTTCATGTTGGATTATTTGGTTATGTGCTATACACATTTACCTTTTTATATTTTGATCTGAGAGATATGTGTTACTTATGTGGTGTTTTATATTTGAGAGGACCTAAGGGTTAGATGTTATACTTTGATTTCAGTATCATAGATTTTAGACTACTATGCTTTTCAGTTGATCATATTGCATGACAATTCCATTTTGAGATGACAATGTATTTTTATGATGATATCTGGTTATTTGGTATTTGGACGTATCTCTGATTATGTTAGGTGATGGATTTAATGCTATGGTAATTTACTTCATTCCTGTGTTGTTATGCTTTATGCGAACATGAGTGATGTAAATATATTATTTTAATATAATTAAATAAATGGTTAGATTAGGTGAGTTAATGTATTTATTGCTTTGGCTATGTTATTATATGCAATTGCACTTGATCATGTTGTTTAGTGTGCAGGATTTATATCCCTGCTAGAGGCACATGGAGTTAGTGATTCAACCTTTCATATTTTACCAATGTCATCTTTGTATGGTCAACATATCCTTAATTAAATGTTTAATTTAAACCTTTCGGTGATTATTAAATCCAAACTCATTTTCATTATGTGATTAGACCAGTGAGCATGTCTGTGCATTTAGAGTTTCGCATTGTCGTGAAAGTTGTTAAAGAGATTTATGTGTTTTTGGGTTTTCAGGCTTTTAATTGATTTATTTTAATTTCTAGAAACTTTTCCATAGATGAATTCCTATTTATAGGAATAGCTTGTTTTTTTTTGGGTCGATTCAGAGTTCAACTAGGTTGGCTGGTTAAATGCCCTAATCAATTATTCACTCGACAAGTGAATAAATATTCAAAAAGGAATTTAATTCTTCACTTCTCACTTTTGAATTAAAAAGTTGGAGGGTAAAATCCAAAATCTTCTTCATGAGGATTTGTTGTTTTTTTTGTTGTGGGATCTATGGGCATGGGATCATCACGAAGTTGAGCTCATTGGATTCAGCTCAGGGAAACCTTGGATTGCCACAATTTTTAGCTACTTCTGCGAGATATATATTTTATGGTTCAAATTCCCATTTTTCCCTTTTGGCTATGAGGTAGGGCTTTCCTATTTTGTTTTTTCTACTCTATTTTTACTTCTATTTTTGGTAGCTGTTTGTTTGGAGGCTGAGAACTAGTGTTCCCCTCTATTTCTGTATGCTAGTTCTACCCGGTTGAGTGAGTACAAACATTTCCTTATTTTTTGAGATGAGGCTTTGGAGTTTTACACTATTATGCTAGCTATTTTTGCATATGGTGTTCAAACTTGATTATTTTTGAATTTTTGGGGTTTCTGTGCCCAAAGGCCAAATGGGTTTTAATTTTGAAGTTTTCCAAAATTTTAAAGTTTTTACCTCATTTTGCATGCCACCTTGTTTTCTCAAGTTTTCTTGGCACAATGTGGGTCGTGGACTTGGATGATCCATTTGGACATTGGTTAGATCACTATTGCACTTTTTTGTTACATTGGGATGCATGTCACATCTATACTCCCAACTTTGTGTTCAGATGAGTGATTTTCATACGTGGTGTTATTGTTTCTTTTAGAGCTTTGCTATTGTTTCATGAGCGCTAGGATTCATGTAGAATACATACTTTCAAATTGAGGCTGGTTGAGTGAGTTCATGATGGTTGGTCTTGTTGCATCATTGGGATTTTTTTTAAATCCATACTCTCAGATTGAGGCCGGTTGAGTGATTTTATGATGTATGGTTTTTTGGCTTTGGGATTTGTGTAGAATAAGTCCTCTTGAGTTGGTTTCAATTGGGTGTTTTGTTTTGCATTGTGTTCTCATCCTATCGTTGTGTTTTGATCTTTGTGATGGTGGTGTGCCACACATAAGTACATGCACATACATTTGTTGGGTGACTTGCAAGGCTTGATCTTCTATGGTACTTCTAGAAGTTATGATCATTGGGGTTGGCATGGGAGTATGCATGCCCATGGGCACTTGTCGTAGGATGAGCATGGGTAGGGTAGGGTAGCATATGGAGGAGGCTTCTATCTTGCAGCTCAGTGTTTATGGTGCCGGAGGTTGACGGAGGATAGGAAGTTTTAAGTAAGTGATAACTAAATTAAAATGCACAAGTGTTAATAAAATATAAGATAATGAAAAGATCCACATTTGTGTGATGGTTCCAAGGGAGTCCCTTGAGAGTTTTTCCACACGTGATCTAAGCTTGTTCTTTCTGATGCAAAGCGACTCTCCATGATGTCAATCCCTACTTAGTAGCCTATTGAGTGTTTGACCAAAACCTATACTCTTTGCATTGTCTTAGGTTCTTGGTTATAGCCATCATACTATCTAGCGTGAGTGTTAGCCTTAGATATTGTGCTTTATGTGTGTTTGTGGTTGGATCTTTATCTCCATCAACATGGTAGGTGTGGACCTATAGGTTCCACATGGTTGGGAGGCATAGCTACCTTCACCACTGCTAGGGACCAATGTACAGAGATGATCTTTTGTCCTAGTGCAACTATTGGTGGAGGTTTTCATTTGGTACTTCAGGTTCCAGAGTATGCTTTCTTATGATTTATGATTTCATTGGAATGCTTGGATATCATGTTTAGATGATGTTAGTTTACTTGACACATTACCATATTATGATGTTTAGCATATGATTAGATGATGTGAATTGTTTTAGTAGCATATCTATTGCTTATTGATGTTTAGCATGTGATAGGTGATGTTATCTATTGTAGTATTATCTTATGCTTTTCTTCTAGCATGTTAGATTCTTTATGGTTATAGTGTTGCATGTTTTAGTAGTGGTGTCCCTATTATGATAGTACTGATGATCCAATTGGTGGCTTGGGATGTTACATGTAGGGGATGGCTAGGATCCATGATGGGCTTATGATGCTATTGATGGTTGGGAGGAACCACATACTTAGTTTGGTTGTTTAGTTTCATTTGGTATTTCTGTACACTGCAATGTTGCATTTAGTATGTTCATTACTGTTATGGTTT
This sequence comes from Cupressus sempervirens, assembly GCA_028749045.1. NCBI lineage: Eukaryota > Viridiplantae > Streptophyta > Pinopsida > Cupressales > Cupressaceae > Cupressus > Cupressus sempervirens. The sequence goes on along the minus strand of CM053783.1, from coordinate 855,768,118 downwards.
AGATGGATAGATGTTCCTCTTCTCTCTCTTTTTTTGCACTTGAGTGTTCATTCCTTGATTTACGTGGATCTGGTACTCCCTGGTGTGGAGGTTTCCATGTTTTTATGCTTCTTGTTTATCTTTTGTTGTCACGCTGATTTGTTTTCTCGCATGGAAATGCATGTCCTCGTGAGAGACCATGCAAGTCCTCGCATGAGAATGAAAGCCCTTGTGTAATGCTAAGGAGTCCTCACATGAAGCCATGCTCTTTCTTGCACATAGTGGTGCAATATATCAAATGAAACTCGAGACTAGTGTACTTTCTCATGCAAGAAATAGGGGCTATCTAAGTTTGTCGGATGAAAGTTTGAAAGTTGGTTTTGGACACCCATTTGGTTTTTACACCTTCCTAGTTCAAAATAGATTTCCTAAGGGGTTTAAAATATATCGTTTAAGTATATTTAATTCCTTATACTTAAGATATATTTCAATATATGTGACAAATCTTTTGAGATAGGTTTCAAACCTCTTCGAGATATGATAAAGATTCTAAGAAATTTCAGGGCTTTAGAAATTCAGACTTGGCCAATTTTCAGGGCTTCAGGATTTTAGGCTTAACCAAATTTTAGGATTCTGCATTTTACCCCAACTTGGTGTTTTGTTGATGAATAGTCATTTCTTGAGCCCTCATCATGTGTGTTGTTGTTGTTGGCTTTATTTTTGTGTGTCAGTTTGGTAGTGGCATTTGGAGGTTCGTTAGTTGTCAGGATTGTGGTAAAGTCTTCCGTTGTGATCTTTGTGATCCCTATATGATGTTGTCATGTGCACTCATACTTGTTAAAAAAAAAATGGCTTGTATTTTATCCTTGTTCCCAAGGATCTCTGGGTAGGGCATTACACCATTATCATCTCCATCTTCAATTTTCTAGGAAAGTCTTCAAGAAATCACCCTTAATTTCTTCTCAAGTAAGCCTTCTATTCAAATTTTGTAGTCAACAACATCAGTAATAGATCCAACTATCTAGAACTCTTTCAAAAAATGTAGCTTCTCTGCTCTCTTCTCTTCCACAAATGCTTACTAAAAGTTCACCTATGTACCTCCTTAACTAGGTAGTTGTGATCTTTTTCCACTTAATAAACATGATAGATCTTAGGGATCATGATTTGATCCATCATATAAAATGTATATAATCACCATTCTATTTATCTCTTATTTACTTGAAAATTCTCCTTGAATTCATCTCTTAGATCACTTACCTAATCCTCTCCTAGAATTAAATGATCCAACTCATCGATCCTTATCTTCAACACATTTCCAATATCCCAAGAAATCAATTGAGTTGGCTGGAAAATATGATTTCTTGTATTAAAAAAATATTTATTCCTCAACCAGCACTAGTTTCTTGTTGGATACAACTGATTAATTGTATATTGCCTTTGATGTTACACAAATATTGTATCATTATTATTCAGTATATTCCAAGCTCATTCAAGTAGTAAAGGTAGTTTTATGTGTCTACTGAGTTTTCATGTGGTTTTCTAGTTCAAAAGGCGGTCTCTACCAATTTCACTTGGGCATTAAAGAAAAGACTAGAGAAGATGAGTATTAACTGAGAGCTCACTTGGTTAATGAATTAAAGTTGGATAAAACTAGTCCTAATTGAGCTCACTCAATTACCAAAGGATTTTTGCAAGTTTATAGTGTCAACCGAGCTTCTGTTGGTTAACATAGGAAATCACATCGGAGTTAGTTTGTACCGAGTTGGGTTGATTGATGAAGGATTTTCTTATTTTGGCATATTAAGATTAATTAATTTATCTATTCCTTCTAGCTTACTAAGTTGATGAATATTAAATATTCTAAGTTATATTTGAGGCAACTTGACAATATGAAAGATATAAGTATAAGGCCAAGTTGTGGATTCATAAGTGTGCAAGTATGAAGATGTTAAAAAGATGAAGAGAGGAAGCAAATCTAAAGGATAAGTAGAATATCCTTGAGGAGAAGAAAAGCTATATTCAATTAGGAAGGATTAAGTACAAGCTAGAACATAGATCTATAATTAGCAACTTAGTTTCATTCAAAATAGTTCATCTCATTGTTACTCTCTAACCATTGTAGTAGTGATTTAAATCTCCTAATAGAGTTGGCTTAACAAATATTTGGAAATCCTCTAACAAGGTGGAAGTTCAATTGAATTGTCTAAAGACATCTAACAAGGCAATCCTAATAGGGTGATTACATCCTTTAATAGGGTCACACATAAGAATGTGTTGTGTAACTTTTAGTAGGGCTGGCTCCTAATAGGGGTCACTTTAGAAGAGTGAAAATAGTAGCTAGTTGCAATTGGTGGCTTTTCCCAAATTGGGTTTTCACATTAAATCCTAGTGTCAAATATTTTCATGCTATTTTCTTTTATGTGTTTGCAACTAAGTTAAAGTAATGGTATTCATAGATAACATCTAAAGTTTGTATGTTAAGCATTTACTAAGCACACTTAGTAATTACCAAGTTACAACATTTTATGTATGTTTATCGAGCATCATTAGTTTTTAGTTTTGAGATTATATTTTTTTACTAATGTCTAAGGGATCTAGGATTTATTTTAGTAGTAATTGATTCATGATGCCCCTCTCAATTACTCCTCTTATATTTCCAACAATTGGTATTAGAGCTTTTAGTACTTGTAGAGAAGGTTTCAAGGACCTAAGTTAAAGATCATGATGTCTTATAGAAGAGAGATTCCCAAGCTGAACAGAGACAATTTTGCAGCATGGCAAGGACTTATGAGGTTACACTTGGCTACCATCAGTGACTTAGGATGTAAATATCTTGATGTTGAATACAAGACTCTCACTAGAACATTATCTATTAAAGATATTTTTGAAAAGAAGAATCACAACATCGTGATGATTGATATTGCATATGTTCCTAGTTATGCTGAATTTGATGAAGTCAAAGACTGCCAAATAACTAATGAGATGTGGATCAAACTAAAAGAGATATATTAAGGATATGACAATGTAAAAAGAGCTAAGGTTGAAAGTCTTAGAGGTCTTTTTGATCAAATGAAAATGAGAGAAGATGAGAATATTGCAAAATATGTGCAAAGAATCAAAGCAAGTGTAAGTGCAATTAAAGCATCTGGGGAGACATTGTGAACTCTTCTTCCTATTTATGCAATTAGAGTGTACTATTCAAGAGATTAGATGTGATCCAAATAATAAAATATACTTGGATGCTCTAGTTGGACGATTGATAGCTTTTCAATTGGATGACTTTGATAACTATGTTCCTAGTTCAAATGTTATTGATTCTACTTTTAAAGCTAAGCTGATCTCTCACTCAAAGAAAACGCTAAGAAATCAAAGTCTAGTCAGTCAGGAAGTGAAGAAGAAGAAGAAAAAAAAGAAATTTTAAACAGTGATCTTGAAGCTTTTGAATCCCTACTTACAAGGAAGTATTCCAAAGGTAGAGGAAAGTATAAAGGGAAAGTTTCTCTAATCTACTTTTCTTGTGAAAAAATTGGTCACATTGCTACAAGGTGTCCAAATAAAGAAATCAAAGATTCAAAGAAAAGAAATAAGAATAAATGCAAGAAGGATTTTAAGAACTACAATAACTACAAGGACAAAGGTAAGAAATCATGTTTTACAGCTAAAGATTCTGATAATAGTGAAGATGAAATGGTATATATTGTTGTAAAAGATGAATTTGATGATGAAGGAGATAAGATGACACTTATTTAACATGTTAAAAAAATTGATATATGGATTACTTATAGTGGTTGTTCATATCATATGACTAGAGACAAAACAAAATTCGAGCACATGGAATATTATGATGGAGGTAGTGTGAGATTTGAAAACAATGAACCTTGTAACATAAAAGGAAAAGGATATATTTCATTAACTAAAGAACTTATATGTGGCAATGCTTATTGGGATTAAGGACTAAAGAATAATCTACTAAGTGTGGCATAGGTGAATAACATTGGATTCAAGGTAGGATTCATGAATGGACATGCAAAACTATTGGATGGAAAAGGAAATCTGGATGGATCTAGCAAACAAATAAAAGGTAATCTATTTTATCTTGATCTTAGTGATTGTTCATGTTTTATTGCTTAAGTAGAAGAAATTTGGTTATGGCACAAAAGGCTATGTCATGTAAACTTTGATAATCTAGTTAAGATAAGAAAACATAGAAGAGTAAGAGACATTCCTAGTTTGAAGAAGCTTGATATCAGTCTATGCAAGAATTGTCAAATTAGCAAGATGGGAAAGATTAATTTCAAAAGCAAAAACTATCAGGTAGAAGAAGCCTTAGAAATTCTTCATATAGACTTATGTGGACCTATTCGAATAGAGAGTTATAGTGGAGAAATTTTTTTCATTATTTTTCTTGATGACTATTCTATAATGCTGACTATAATGTATCTAAAAGAAAAATTAGAAGCCTTCCAAAACTTCAAGTGGTATCTGGAAAGGGTAGAAAAAGAAACTAGAAAGAGGTTGAAATGTTTAAGATTAGATAGAGGTGATGAATTCTTCTCCAATGAATTCAATAATTTCTACATTGAAAGAGAAATTCAAAGACAAGTGTCAACCCCTGGTACAGCACAATAGAATGGTATAGTTGAAAGAAAAAATAGATCTAGCATGGATTGTGCAAGAAGCTTGATGATTGAAAAGAATGTTACTCTCAAATATTGGAAGGAATATATTAGTACTATAGTTCATACCTTAAATAAAGTATAGTTGAAGAAAGATTCAATCAAAACTCCTTATCAACCATGATATGGCTACAAACCTAATGTAAGTTACTTGAAAGTATTTGGCAACAAATGTTATATCTTGAAAGAGTTTAGAAAAGGAAAATTTGATGTAAAAGGTGATGAAGGCATATTTCTAGGATACTCCTATAGAAGCAAAGTATAAAAATGTTTGAATTTATCTACTCATAAAATAATAGAAAATGCACATGTTAGAATTGATGAGTTTGTAGAAAAGCATGAAGAAGCAAGCAACAAGGAGCTAGAGGATTACAAAAGATTTGTTTACTGTAAACTTAATACCCTACCAAACTTATCAGAAAGATAGGAAGCTTCATCTCCTGAGTCCCCAAAACCTTTAATAATTACCTAATTGTAGACTATACAACCTGAGTCACAATCAGAGGCTATCGAGCTAGTTCAAAATGAGTTTGATGGACCCAAGTCATAGATAGAAGGACTTGATCTTGAAACTAAAGTTCATAATGAAGATAGTGGAACTCATTCAAATCTCAGAAAGCCTATGTTAGCAAGATATATTATAAGACATCATGCACTTGATCAAATCATTGGAGACAAATTTAATGGAACACTAACAAGACAAAAATTAAAAGGTACATGTTTACTTGCTAAATTTGAACCTAAAAATGGTAAAGATGCTCTAGAAAATGAAAGTTAGATTGAAGCAATGAATGAAGAGATAAAACAAATAGAAAAAAAAAACTTGGACCCTTGTTGCTAGACTCAAAGATAAAAATGTAATTGGTATTAAGTGGGGTTTTAGAAATAAGCTAAATGAAGATGGAAAATTTTCAAGAAACAAAGCAATATTGGTGTGCAAAGGCTACTCTCAAGAAGAAGGCATTGATTATGGTGATACTTTTGCTCCTATAGCAAGATTAGAAGGTGTTAGAAATTTGCTAGCATACGCAACACATAGAAAATTTAAATTGTATCAAATGGATGCTAAATCCCATTTCTAAATGCAATTTTTGATGAGGAAGTCTACATTGAATAACGAAAAGATTTTGTAGATCCTAGCAAAAGAGACATAGTTTGCAAGTTACACAAATCTTTATATGGTTCAAGAAAGCTCCTAGAGCTTTGTATGAAAGACTTCATAATTACTTACTACTGATTGGCTTTCAAAGATCAAATAATAAAAATAGTTTATATATCAAAGAAGGACTAGATAAGAAGATTGTGTTGGAAAAAATATTTGTTGATGATACTCTATTTATAGGGAATGATGACTTATGCAAAGTATTTTCAAAAGAAATGAGTGAAAAATTTGAGATGTTCATGTTTGGTGAGATAAAATTCTTTGTTAGATTGCAAATCTAGTAGAAAAAATAGTATCACATCACTCAATATAGGTATATCAAGGAAATACTAAAGAAGTTTGGAATGGAAGATTCAAGACCTATTGGCACCCCTAAGTCTACTGGACATAAGCTCTCTTAAAATAATGATTTCAAAGAAGTAGATTAGACCACATATAGATCAATGATTGGAAAATTGTAGTATGTAGTACATACAAGGCCTGATATTGCTCTAACAGTTGGAATGGTGGCAATATTCTTAGCAAATATTAAAGAAAATCACATGATGGCAATCAAGAGAATCATGAGATATCGAAAAGGTACTAAAGACTATGGCTTATGGTATAAACTTGGAGGTAGTTTGGAGTTGAAGGTATTTACTAATGCTGATTGGGCAAGAATTCTTGATGAAAAAAAACACACTAGTGGTGGAGAAATATTCCTTGATAAAATAGTAGCATCTTGGACAAGTAAGAAATAAAATTGCATCTCTCAATCTACATTAGAGGAAGAATATGTGACAGTAGCAGTTAATTGTTTTAACATTATTTGGTTCAAACAATTGTTGGAAGGAATGAAAATAAAGATTAGAGATCCTATAGTCATATATGGTGATAACACCAGTGCAATCAACATATCAAAGAATCCAATAATGCATACCAATACAAAGCACATTGCTATAAAATATCACTTCTTAAGAGAGTTGGTGTAGGATAAAGAAGCTAGATTGGAATATGTTAATACAAAAGAACAAATATTCACCAAGCCATTACCTAAGGATTCATTTTTATATCTAAGAGGTAATCTAGGGGTCATGCCCCTATCTAAAGTTTGCTAAATAAAGTTTAGTGATGCATCAACAAGAGCTAAGTTGAAAATCAATTAGTTGGTGCAGAATTGACAAGAGCATATTGAGAATGAATTAGTACATAAGGTACATTAATATTAATAGAGTTTTTGTCTTTGAAATATGTTGTCAAAGAGGGATAAGTTTACTATCATATCTCTAGAAATTTTTGTCATTCCAAACAAGGAGAAGTTTGTTGTAAGAGGGAGAAAGTTCTATGAATGAACTTGGTAGAAGTATTTGCAGATAGAGGAAGAATCCAATGAAAGAAAGAGCTCATACTGATAGAGGGAGTTCTCATGAATAAATCCAAAATTTTATTATGCTATGACATGTTGTGTTTCCATCAATTCCAAAGAGGGAGATTTTTGGATACAATTGATTGATTGTGTATTCTCTTTGATGTTACACAAATGTCATATCATTATTAGTTAGTATATGCTGAGCTCACTCAGGCAATGAAGATAGTTTTTTGTGTCTATTGAACATTCTTGTGTTTGCCTAATTCAGAAGGTAGTGTATACCAAGTTCACTTGGGTATTGAAGGAAATACTGTAGAAGATGAGTGCTAAGAAAGGTCACTCGGTTAATGAAGGAAAGCTGGATGGAACCAATGCTAACCAAGCTCACTTGATTACCAAAGGATTTTTGTGAGTTTGTAGTGTTAACTGAGCTTCTGTTCATTAATACAAGAAATTTATTTTGAGTTAGTTTCTACTGAGTTGGGTCAGCTAATGAATTTTTTTCTTATTTTGGCATATTAAGCTTAATTAATTTATCTATTGGTTCTAGCTGATAGAGGTGATGAATATTAATTATTCCAAGTTATATTTGAGCTGACTTGATAATATGAAAGATATAAGTATAAGGTTAAGTTGTGGATTCAAAAGTGTGTAAGTATGAAGATATTGAAAGGATGAAGAGAGAAAGTGAATTTAAAGGATAAGCAGAATATCCTTGTGGAGTAGAAAAGCTATATGTGATCAAGAACGATCCTAGTGTCAAATGTGTTCATGCTATTTTTTTTAATGTGTTTGCAACTAAATTAAGGTAATGGTATTCATAGATAACATCTAAATATTGTATGTTAAGAATTTACCAAGCACATTCAATAATTACCAAGTTACAATATTTTATGAATGTTTACCAATCATCAACAATTTTTAGTTTTTAGAATGTATTTTGTACTGACATCTAAGGGATTTGAGATTTATTTTAGTAGCAACTAATTCACCCATCCCCTCTCAATTAATACTTATATTTCCAGTAGTTATGACACTCAATTATTGCTAAGTTGCTTGGTTGCTATAGAACTTCTTGCTTGGGATCAACACTGTCACTTGCTCAATAATGAAGTTTAGTCAACATTAAATTTTCTTGGCACTTATTGTGGCATGGGTGACACTAGCATCACTCAATATGAACATCAAAATTCCTTACTTTTTTACTCTATTTCTTGGTCAATCCTGTACATTTGATCTATCTTTGCTTATACTATGGAGACTTGACCATTACTATCTTCTCCTCTATCAACATGATTTAAACAATCCCTTTGTCTTGTCAAAGTCTAACTCATAAAATGTCCATTTGTAGTTTCCTCTTCACAAGTCAATCTTTCCTCTAGATGCTTTTGTTATGAACAAATCCTTAACTCCTCTTCACTAATTAAATAGATATGACATTTAGATCATATAAAAATCTATCTCTTCAATAGATCTAACATCAATGACAACACAACAATTGTTCCGATTATAGCTTCCAACAATCTCCCTCTTTGGTATTGATGGCAACACCTCAACATCTCAATAAGAATATTTGTAGAAATACTTTAGGTTACCATACATTCTAAATGTTGGAAGCATGAATGCTCATGATATTCATATGGGGGAGTATTATATATGTATTACTATGATGATATGTTAATTCATGATTGAGTTTTTTAGTGATGTAAACATAGTAGTCTTTTGTGGTATCTGATAGAAGAAGAATAGAAAGATCAAGGTTGTCCAAAAGGCTAGTTGAGTATTATCACTATTTAAGGTTGTGGGAGATAATTTTGAGATAGATTTTATAGCGATATGTTCTAGTGAAATTGTTATATCTCTTAAGATAATTATTATTCTAAGAATTGAGGTTGAGGATATGAAGAAGACATGTTGGTGATGATGTGGCTAAGTTCACTCATCATGATGTTATGTGTATGGAAAGACATTGAAGTTTCAAGGTGGAAGACTAATGTTATCACTAAGTGTAATGTTTTCTTAATGTGGTGCTATAATAATTAATTGGTAAGGTCAAATAGCCAACTTAGGGAATTGTTTTATGGAATTGGTATAAAAAAATCACATTTTCTTTTATCAAGCATGACATGATGAAGTAATTTTTAAGCAACACAAGAGAAAAATACGAAGTTGAATAAAACAGAGAAAAAATAAAGAAAACTTCATTGTCAAGGTTTTATTGTGTGATCCAAGGTTTGATATTTGAATTCAAGGTTTGTGACCTAGTCTACAAGGTTTGATAGTGATTTATTTTGTTGATATAATAGAGGAAAGATGAACTTAACAATAAATTACTTTTTAAGGCAGTGAGCTCTTCTTGTAATTGAAATTGCATGTTTGGGTAGTGAGTTCTTTTTGCATACATTGTACAACTCATAGCAAGGTTGGAATCTCCTAATAAGGAATCACATGTACTAAATATTGTAATAGACTCCTAACAAGGTCCATCCTCTAAGAAGTTGTATTTATATTAGTGCATCATCTTGTGGGCATAATTTCCACTAGGATTTTCCATCTGATCCAGGGTTTCCTTTATTAACATATGTGGTGTAATTTTCTATGTGCATATTGTTACAGTTTTTGTTTACTTTGGTTGAATGGTTAAGTTTATTTAAAGAGGATAAAAGTTTACTTTTAATTGTTGGATAACTAATTCAACTCCCCCCCCCCCCCCAAGTTGTCTTGGTGGACTATAGTTTTTGACAATTGGTATCAGAGCATCAGGTCCTTCAAGATAAAGTTTAATGACTTTAGGAGATCCATGGTGAGCATGTTTAGAAAAGATAGTCTAAAGTTTGATGGAACAAATTATGATAGCTAGAAGGAAGAGATAAAGACACATCTATTATGTATGAGCTCAAAATATTGGATCTTGACAAAAACATTAAAGATAATCATTTATGAGATAGATTTGGAAACTTGTACTGAGGATGAAAGAGATCTTCTTATGTGGAACATGATAGCTAGAGAATCCTAATGACTACACTTCCCAAAATTGAATATAGTCAAGTAAAGTCACTTGCTACCTCAGGTTTGATTTGGAAAGCTTTGGAGACTAGTTTTGAAGGTGATGAACATTCTAAGAAATTGAGGCTACAAAGTTGGATTTGTGCATTTCAAGATGCTAAAATGATGGAAGATGAATCTATAAGATCATATGTACGCAAAATATCAGAAATTACTACAAGTATTAGATCTCAATGAGGAACCAAAGAAGATGATGAGGTGATATAGAAAATATTGAAGAGATTAACACCACAATTTAAATTAGTAGTTCAAATGATAGATTTGTTGATATCTTGTAACAAATATTTCACAAAGGAGACATTTCTTGGAAGACTTGAAGAAATTGAGAATGAGCTTAGATAGTCTAGAGAATTGACTAGAACTGAAAAAACTTTCAATGCCTTGAATATTTGACCTAGTCTATCAAGGAGCACAAGTGCTAGAGGAAATTATCCTAGCAGTAGTAGATTAGATGAGGATAGAAAAATTGAAGACATAGTAGCCCTTCTAGTCAGAAGAGAAAAATGTGGTAAGAAAATCTTCAAATGTTGGACTTGTGATGAATATGGTCATTATGCATCTAAGTGTCCTAAATGAGGGAAAAATTATAGAGGTAATTTAAAACCTAAAAAAGATAGAAAATATTTGTATGCAAATGAAGAAGATAATTATAATGAACAAGCAATAAGTGCTAGTGATGATGAATTGGATTTGTAACTATTAAAGAAGAAAGTCTAGAGAAAATGGCTTTGATATCATGGTTTGAAAATAAATCTAATTGGATAAATGATAGTGGTTATTGACATCATATGACTAGTGATATGAAAAAGGTTTGTTAACTTCAAAAGTCATGATGGAGGTATTGTTAGAGTTGAAAATAATGTAGCATTCTAAGTTAAAGGTATTGGATCTATAACTCTTAATAATTAGAATAACACTAAGGATGTATATTTTGTTAATGGTTTGAAGAACAATCTTTTAAGTATTGGACAACTAGTGGAAAAAGATTATTAGTTTCAGTTCACAGAGAAGACATGCATGATCAAAGACAAAGATGGAAAGGTAACTGGAATAGGAACAAAATCTAGAAGTAATGTATTTCAATTGAATCTTACCAAAATGACATTTTTGGTTGCTATGGTAGATGATAGTTGGCTATGGCATAAGAAATTTTTTCATATAAACATTGACAACATTGTGAAGACTAGTAGTATGTTTCTAGTTAGAGATTTTACTAAGATTATAAAGCTTACTAACAGAATTTGCAAGGAGTGTATTTTGGAAAAGCATAATAGAACTTCTTTTCCCTACAAGAAATTTACTACTACAAAAAAGTTGGAGATTATACACATAGATCTCAATGGTCCTATAAAGACTAAAGGATTCTATGATGAAAGCTATTTCATGATTTTAGTTGATAAATTTTCTAGAATGATGTGGGTTGCATTTCTTAAAGAGAAATCTAAGGCATTTGATAAGTTCAAGATATTCAAGAATAGAGTTGAGAATGAATTAGGTATGAAGATTAAATATTTAAAATTAGATAGAGGAGGAGAATTGACTTCAAATGAATTTAACATATTTTGTAAAGCTAATGGAATCAAAAGATAGTTAACAGCTTTGAGAACCTCTAAACAAAATGTTAGTTTGTGGTGTTTGATCAGGAAAGTACTGTACATAAAATTCTTTTTGGCCCATGGCCAACACTATGGCTGATGTATAGCCAACATATAGCTGACATGTTGTAACCCTAAAGTGGCATAAAAATACTTGTATAAAAGGGCTTATGGTTAGGGATTATTTCATTATAGTTGATGCAAAAATTGGTTCTTACGATAGTATTAAGTTGTAAGGGATTACAAATTGTATTCAGTTTGTAATCATTGGATCATAATAATATAAAACTTTTTGTTTGGTGGATGTAGCCTAGGTATAGGGTGAACCACATTAAATCTTAGGTCTTGTGTTCTTTTTTGTGTGATCTATTATTTTTTGTTATTGGTTATATTTGCATGTAATTGTTATTTATGTCTGTAATTTAATCCTAACAAGTGGCATCAGAGTGATGTTGTCTTTTTTGAGTTATCCTCTACAAGAAAGTCTCATAGTTGAGTGGGAGTTTCATGGTTGAGTGGGAGTGATGGAAAATGAGGGTAAGCTAAGGGTTGATAGGTTTAATGGGAAGAACTTTTAGTTATGGAAGATGCAAATAGAAGAGTATCTTTATTAGAACGACTTATAAAAGCCATTAGAAGGCAAAACCAAGAATCATGGATCTATGTCAAATGATGACAGAGATCTTTTGAATAGAAAGGCACTTGGAAGCATTCAATTATGCTTGACACCATCAGTGGCATTTAATATTACAAAATTGAAGATGATGGAAGAGTGGATGCAAACCCTACAAAAACTGTATGAAAAACCCTCCACTTGAAACAAGGTATTTCTCATGAAGCATTTATTTAATATGAAAATGGTAGAAGGTGTATCTATAGAAAATTATTGAAACAAATTTAATACTATTACTAGTCAATTATCTTCTATAGGTATCAATTTTGATGAAGAAGTTAGGGCTCTTTTGATTTTGTGTTCTTTTCTTGAAAATTGGAATGGCTTGGTAATGGCTATGAGAAATTTTGTTCCTTGATCTAGTACCCTAAAATATGATGATGTGATTGGTGTTATTTTGAGCAAGGACACTCATAGGAAAACCTCAGTGGATCTACATCAAGAAGTGTTTTGACTGCACAAAGTAGAGATAGAACAACTGAGAGAGGAAGTAATTATGGAAATCATGCAAAATCCAGAGGAAAGTCAAAAGGGAGGAGGTCTCAATTGAGAGGACCAAATGGCTATTGGTACTATGGGAAACAAGGGCATAAAAAAAAATATTGTTGGACTCGAAAGAAAAATGGAGGAGATAAACCAAATGGAGGCAAGAAGGAAAATGTGGTAAGTAACAAATCTGAAGAGGATACTTTGCTTCTATCTTTAGAAAGTGTTGATGATTCATGGGTTTTAGATTCTGGTGTTTCATTTCATGCTACACCTCATAGAGGTTATTTCATTGATTATGTCCAAGGGGATTTTGGGCTTGTTTATTTTGAGGATAATGAACCCTATAAGATTGTAGGCAAGGGAAAAGTTAAGATTAATATGTAGAATGGGAATCATTGGCAACTACATGAGGTAAGACATGTTCCAAGGCTAAGTAGGAATTTAATTTCAGTAGGAAAGCTTGGTGACAAGCGTTGTGTAGTTACTTTTAATGATAAAAATTAGAAGGTTTCAAAAGGTTCCCTTGTAGTAGCAAAAGGTGTGAAAGTAGGCACCTTATATCTTTGTATAGGTCATATCATTCCTTCTACTTTAATTATTTCAAAGAAAAATGAATGTTCAGGAAAAATTGTTGTGGTTGAGCAGGGAGAACAAATAGCTATTGTAAATTCTAATACAACACTGTGGCACAATAGACATGGGCACATTGTAGACACCTAAATCCTTTAGAAAATAAAGTATTTTTATTTTTTGAAAAAAAATTTGATGACATCATCATTTATTAATTAATTAATTATTTAATTAATTAATTTATTTTTGTGCCATTAAATCTCTTTATCTTAATTAAAATATTTAATTAAGGAATCCCTCCTAAAAATGTTTAAATCTTATTTAAACATTCTTTCCTTATTTATTAATTATTTAATTAATAAATTGACCAAAAAACCCAAAATAAATAAATAAATTATTTTTTGCTCAAAACTTGGCCAATTTCCTTAAGACCACTAACCTCTTCCAAAATCTTCTAATCCTTCTTTAATTTTGATTAAAGGCTAATCCCATCATTTCCTACCCCTAATCCTAACTCAAAATATTTAATTAAGATTAAATATTAATCCTCATGTTTATTAAATTTTTTTTAATAAATATCTCCTCAACCCAAAACCTTGAAATAAATAAAACTTTATTTATTTCCTAAAAATCTAATTTATCCTCATCCTAAGAAGCTCTATACTCTTCTAGAAAGTCTTCATCCTCATCTTAGAAAGTTCTAGACTATTCTAGAAAGTCTTTATCCTCATCCAAAGTCTAGACTCTTCTAGAAGATGTCTTTAAACCTAATCCTAATCCCCTCCTAACCTTGTCACATTCCCTAAACATGGGTTAGGACTTACTAACCCAAGCCAAAGTTAACAAATATCTCCTCATTCACCCACCCTCATTAAATGCCATCCACTTGCCTATCCCTAAGCTAATCATAAACCATCCTAATCCATCCTCTAATCATTTGCATAATCATAAGCAAGCTTAAAACCTTTTTAATCAAGCCCAAATCAAAATTCCTCCCATCTCCCTCAAAATATCCCAACCATAAAACTTTATAAAGCCCACTAGGCCATAAATGACTCTTTCAAGCCCTTTCATTGCTCTTACAAGCCATTATGAGGGTCTTTATGAAGATTTTATCTTTTGAGCCTCCTTTGTTGACTCATCCTTCCCCTTTCCTCCATCTTCTCACTCTGTGACATGTGTCACTCCTTGATTGGCTTCAAGGAAGCACAATCTATATGCTCTCCTCTCATGCAATCTGAGCCCTCCATGAGCTTTTCCCCATCCTTGCATCTTAGCCCTCACTCCCTTAAGCCTCTTGCCTATAAATTGGATCTTTTCCCTTTGCAAAAAAAAAAAATCCATGAAGTAAAGTCATAATGCCATTTTAAGAAGCCATTTTACATCAAAACCATACACTCACAGCCAAATTCCAACTCCATTTGAAGCCCTTTTTGAAGCATAAGCTTGAGCATACATCCTATCTATTTAGACAAAGCCACTCAACAAGAGAGCTTCTCATTGAGAGAGCCCATTAATGGCTCATATTCTCAATTGAGAGCTCATCTTAGTCTATCTTGAAGTTTATAAAAAATTTTTAGTTTGTAGAAGCTTTATTTAAATTTGGTTTCTATTAGCATACTAACATAGCTCATATACATTTTGGCACGTTCAGTGGGACCCCCACTATGAGTCATTTCAATCCATATTTTTTTGTTGTAAACTAACCATCTAACATTTTTTGTTGTTTGAGTGAGTTTTATGGTGTTTTTCTTAGTTTTGCAGGTTGAAGGGCACACTTGGGAAGAAGACATACCCTCTAAAATCCAAAAATAATTTTAAAAAATAAAAAAATTTTAGAAAAACTTGCGCAGTTCAGTTCTGTTCGCATAGTGTCATCTCTGTAGTTCAGCGTCTCTGCAGATTGGTGTCTATGCCTGGTGAATTGTCATCTACGCCTAGTAAACTATCATCTCTGCAACCTCCACTATCGTCTCCACCAGATACTCTATTGTCTCTATTGTTGCCTCTAATCTTCTGTCGTCTCTACCGCTGCCAAACTGAACTGTCATCTCCACAGTTCAATGTCTTCACCTGATTTCCTATTTTTTGTGCCGCCAAACTAAACTATCATCTCTACCTCTTTCTCTGTCATCTCTGTAGATTGGTGCCTCCGCAATTTAGCGTCTTCACAGATTGGCATCTCTGCAGTTTGGTGTCTCTGCCTGATGAACTGTCATCTCTTCCTGTTATTGTTGCATTTCTATTTTAGCATCTATGTTCCTGCACTTTTTATTATAAATCAAATTTTAACTTTTGGTGGTTCCATAGAGTAGAGGTTTTTCTAAGCATTTTTACGCCTAGGAAAAAGAACAAAAAAAGTTGATTTTATTTTTCTCATAGTTAAGCTTCAAATTTATGAAATTTTTGGGTAATTAATCAAATTGGCTTTTGTAGCTTTGCAGGTTGGAGTATCTACGAAACTACTAACCATGTTTCTTGCAGGTTCTCCTTACATGGTTTAATGCTTTTAAAAAATGAACTTGAATGTTTAAAAACTTGTCTTTGAATGCATGTTGCTAAAATGAACTTGAATGTTTAAACACTTGTCTTTGAATGCATGTTGCTAAAATGAACTTGAATGGTTAAACACATATTTCTTTGAATGAATGTTGCTCAAACACAATCTTGAATGCCATGGATTAAAATCAAAATTTTTCTTGGAATGCATGCTTAAAACAAACAAACTCAATCTTGAATGCCAAGGATCAATTCACCATTGCAATATCTCACACTTCAATTTTTGGGCATAAAAAGAACCTAAATCCACATTTTTGTAATCTTCTAAGTTATAAAAACTAATAAAAATGCTTGGAGTAAGTTTGTAGTTGGACTCACCCTCTTTAATCACCCATCATTTTAACCATTGGTTGCAATTTTAGCACCATCTATGGAGATGGGTCCACCTAAGAGGGTGTTAAGTGCTCCACAAAAATCAAACTCCACTTACTTGGATTTTTATTAGTTTTTATAAGTTATAAAATTTTTTGAATGCGCATTAGTCTCACTAACACTTCATTTAGGCATAAAAATTGAACAACTCTTGATGTGAAGGGCCTCCGGGTGTGTGCTTGACAATCGAGTTTCACACATCTTTGTTTTGGGTTTAAAATGAACAAACACTCAATCTTGAATGCCTTAAAGAAAATCAATCAAAACTTGATGTGGAGGGCCTCCAAGCACGCGAGTTTACTTTTGTTGACCCTAAATCTGCTTGGTGTATACATTATTCGATCGATTTTACTTTTGTTGATGGTTCAAAGTTGGAATTGAACATTTGCATCTTAAACATGAGTGCTTGCAAAGTCTAAATCAGCACACATAAGAGTCAGTTGGTAAAAGAACAAATGTGTTTTTTAGCCCAAGATCATCCAAGTCTTCTCTCCCCTTGTCATCTTTTGAGGCCATCTTGGGTGCATAAGATTAGGATCCAAAATCTTGTTTAAGTTTTAGGAAGCCTACTTGGGAATTCCATCACCCCTTGGACGACCTCAACTCCAACATTCCAATGGAGTATAAAAATTGAGAGATGAATCCAAAGACACCTCTCTTGAAATCAAGATTTTGTCACTTGGGCTAAGCCTCAAGGAACTTTATACCCTTGAGAAGTGAAAGAGGAGAAGTGGGTTACCACTCCTCTCAGTTGTGTGACATCTTTTTGGTTTCATCTACAGATTTGGACCTCACGTACCTGAGGTATATCGAGGACTCCCTAGCTAAACCAATTTTCAGCCTTGTAGACAACTATCTAAGATGTTAATGTGTTTGAAGTGAATGATCGAAACATTTGTAAAATATACACACTCCTTGGCACAAGTATCACATTCTTAGAATCAAAAACTTCTATCTAGTTGTTCCTATCTATTGCTTGATTTTTCTTTACTTGTTGAATGAATGTTTGCCAAACTTGGTCAATCCTAGCTTAGGGCACACTTAGCATAGTCACTAACTATTTCAGAAGTTGAGCAAGTTGAAGAAAAACAACCATGATATCTCAAAGCCAAGCAGATTTAGGAATTTATGTTAGAACAACCCAAACAAAAGTTTCATAAAGCCAAACTCAAGCCATCTCAGGCATACCAAGAACTTTCAACCAAGAGAAAAGAAATAAAACCAAGCCCTCAAATTTCCAAACTCCATAAAATAGAGGACAAAGCTGCCGATGAAGCCCTTCAAGAAGCCTGGTTAGATCATGCTATAAAATTTAGCAAACATCTAGGAGTTAACCCTGCTTATGCCTTACCAACTAGGCATGATTTCTATGATTAGACCCCCTTGTTTCTCCACATCTTCTTGCATAAGCTTCACTTTAGAGTCATCTTTGTAGGAAATCCAGCCATCTTGAGTCCTCCCCTTAAGCATTTTAGCTCATCCATCTCATTTAGAACCAAACCATCTAGCCAGCAATCCAAAAAATTCACATCTAAGCCTTCAAAATTGTTGTCACCTTGCCAAAAGTTTGCCATTCCTACCATCTTGCCAATCCACCAATCTTACCAAGGTTATCCCTTTAATAGAGCTTTGTCTAGGGTAATCTAGTTTTGTCACTTGTTATCCCTCATCACCTTGAGCTAAAGGTTGGGATCCACAAGTGGTCAATCTCATGTCCTTCCTAAAGGATCGTCAGTCTATCCTTAAGTTGGCACAATCACCACCAATCTTGCACATAGGAAAGCAGATGTTTCATGCTTTGGCAACATATCTTTGAAGTTAGAATCCCCAACCCAATCCTCCTTAGGTTTTGTCATATAGCTTTGCCTCAACCTAGGAAATCTTTTGCATAGAAAAGACTTCCCCTTTTGCATCCATCAATATTGTTGCATCTCATCCCTAGGAACATTCTTCATTTTCATGCCACCTGTCACTCATTTAGCCAAGAAGAAGAAGGAAACAATGGAGCCCTATCATTTGGATCAAACAACTTCACTCCCCTTGAGCAGTCAACCATCCTTTAGCCTAGAGAACAATATACCATCACCTACTGACATTGAAGCTATCATGAACCAACCAGAAAATGCAGTATCAGTGAATTCCATTATAGACAAGAACAAAGAAACAATCATGGCTAATTTTCAGAGGGACAACATCGGAGCCTTCAACTTTGGAAGACCTCCTCCCTTATTAAATCCATCTCACCCATTGTTTTGGCAACTCCCACCACCCATAGGCTCTTATGATTCGAATTATCCTCAATATGTGCCAAAAGAAGAGCCTCAACCCACCCCATATGATCCAACAGACCCAAACATACCAGCCTCCACTCAAGTTGAAATCTCCCTTCCACAGGACAATCTAGCCACCACCACTCCACCATTGGTCCATACCACTCCATCGTAAACCCCCTTCACCCAAAACACCTCATCATTCACTCCCTTCACTATTGCTACTACTACTCTCCAACCCAGCCTTCCAAATCCACCCATCTCCCAAATCAGTGCTAGCATCTTTGGACAACCTCAGCAATATACAACCAAGATGCCACCCATGGGGCCAAGTAATCAACCTTTCATCAGTCCCAACTTGTTTACCTCAGCTCAGAACACAATTCCATCATTTCCACTAGGTCCTCGGAGCTTAGTGCCATCAGCCACAAATCCACAAGCTACTACCCTCACTCCACAAAGCTATCAGACCCCTCAAGCTATTACCAATGTTCTACCAAGCTCTCAAGTGACCCAAGCTCCTACCTCCACTCTACCAAGCTTTCAAATCTAGCCACCAAGCTATCAAACCCCATCAATTCCATTTCCAAGCTTTCAATTCCCACCACCTCCACCACCAACTATTTTTCTATGCCACTTCTAGGAGAAAATCCACCACCACCAACCACCAATTACTTGGCCTCTTTTTCCATGCAGATACCTTCCCAAATGGGGGAACAACCCACATATATTGGTCAAACTCCTCAAATCCAAAGTCAAGTTCCACAAGCTCCCTAATCCTTTTCCCAAGCTTCAAAACCATCTTATACCTTACCTCCAAAAAGAAATCCATTTATCCCATAGCCAGCCTATGTTCCTCAATCCCAACCTCAAATCTGATATCAACAGCAAGCCTTACAACACATGCAGCAATATGTGCCACCTCCACCTCAGCAACCCATCATCCACCATTCAGTTGCCCAAGCCATGTACAATCCCTACCAGCCCATATCTCAAAGCCATCCATATTCCATTGCCCCATCTAGCACATACCTACATTAGGGCAGTCCTACATTGGGGGCACCCTAGCCATCACCCATTAATTCAGAATGGGAAGCCATGAAGATAGCTTTGAAAAACATCCAAGAGGGAAATTATCCAAAAACCTTCAAGTTTGAGAATGTGTGTCCTTACCCATTTGACAGAGCCATTACCATGACACCATTTCCCAAGCATTTTGAGACACCCAAATTTGACAAATTTAGAGGAAAAGGAGACCCTGTCACACATATCAAAGAATTTTACATGCATTTCCAAGAAGTGGCATACGATGATGTCTTTCTCTTGCATCTCTTTCCCAAAAGCTTGGCTGAACCAGCTCTTGAATGGTTTTATAGAATCCCTTATGGAACAATTAAAAACTTTGCTGAATTGTCTAAGGCATTTATAGCCCAATATGCCCATCTTGTTGAAACAGAGCTCTCAGTAGTTGATCTTGTCCACACTAAGCAGAAAGGTGGAGAAAGCCTTCTCGAATATTTGCAAAGATGGAAAACCCTTACCACCCACATATCTTGCACCTTGCCAGAATGCCATTTGGTGAAAATGTTTATTGATAATGCCCATCCCAACTTGGCTCACTGCATGACCATGAACTATTTGTAGACCCAAAAAGATATCAAAGAAAAAGGAATGATCCTTGAGCAAGGACTCATTAAAGATGGTGTGGTCAAGATTTACAAGGAAGCCAACCAAAATCAATCACATTCCAATAACAAGTCTAGGTATTGGAACAAAAACAAGCACATTGCAATAGATGGGGTTACTGATACAAGACATGTGAATATTGTTGATCCTTCCCAAAACTAGTCCAACCCACCATATCAACCAAACAATCAACAAGCTATCAACTACCAATAGTAGAATCACCAAAGCTATCAAAGCCACAATCCAAGACCCAACTTTCAAGGGTCTAGAAATCAAGCTAATGCCATCAATGTAGCTATAGGGCAAAAGCCCAGATTCCAACCTACACCTAGAAACTATACACCCCTTGGTGAGCCATTGGATGTCATTTTTGAGAAATTAGTCAAGGAAAACCTCATCAAATTTTCTCCTACCCAACAAATTGACCCAGGCCAATCCAAAGCTGCATGGTACAAAGATAATGAGTACTACAAATTTCATAGGGCAAAAGGTCACACCACCCTCAGATGCATGAAACTGAAAGATTACGTGTAGGACCTCATTGATCAGAAAGAAATCATAATTGGTACCCAAACCTCTCCCAATGCAGGCTTACATATCTATCAAAATGGTTTTCTCCCTCACAACAACCAAAATCTTGGAAAAGCACCTATCCAAACCAACAACAACACCAACAATCACCAGCCAAACCAACAACATGGGAAGAATAATGACCACACTTCATCCTATATAGATTATGGTAGCCTCATAGGTTGTATATCTGAGAAATAGCCTTCTATCAATGTTATCAATATCCAAGGACCAAACAATGAGTGTGCAGTCACCACTCAAAGAGCATAATTTAACATCACAGGCCCACTAGTTTCACCAGCACCATTAGCTCCATCAAAAAGCTAGTACAATATCTTGGAACACCTGGGGAACATGTCAGCCCAAATCTCCATTTTAGACCTTCTCTGCACTAGTCCTATGTACAAAAACATCCTTGATAGTGCTCTCATAGAATCTCGTGTCCCTTTAGATATCAATGCTACTAATTTTTGTAATCTTGTTGAACACCTATCCTCCTCATGTGCCCTATAATTCAAACCCACTGACATACCCATGGTCGAGCCAGATCACACCCTTCCGCTTTGCATAGCCATTATGGTATCCAATTTTACCATAAAAAGAATAATGATAGATAATGGATCAACCTTGAATATTTGCACCCTAAAATTCATAAACCAAGCTAGGTATACTGTGGCAGATATCATCAGTGAGGTTATCACCATCAAAGCTTATGACAACTTGGAAAGAACCATAGAAGGAATTATTTTGCTGCTAATCAAGGTTGGGCCAGTCATCCAAGAAACACTCAACCATGTTATTGACCTAAACCTACCATTTAACATCCTCCTCAGTCACCCATGGATTCATGCCATGAAAGTCATTCCATCCACTTACCATCAGTACATCAATTTTTTGCATCAAGGCATTAAGGTAACCATCCATGTTGATCCAGAACCCTTTGCTTATTGCAATGCAGTTGAAGCTTCATATACAAACTGTATATGAGCAATGTTAGTATGCTAATAGAAACCAAATTTAAATAAAGCTTCTACAAACTAAACAAAATTCATAAACTTCAAGATAGACTAAGATGAGCTCTTAATTGAGAATATGAGCCATTAATGGGCTCTCTCAATAAGAAGCTCTCTTGTTGAGTAGCTTTGTCTAAATAGATAGGATGTATGCTCAAGCTTTATGCTTCAAAAAGGGCTTCAATGGATGATTGTGGATTTTTGGTGTGGATAGATGGCTTTAGTATGGATTTGGCTCTCAAAATAGCATTATAACTTTACTTCATGGATTGTGTTATTTTGTAAAGGGGAAGGATCCAATTTATAGGCAAGAGGCTTGAGGGATTGAGGGCTAAGATGCAAGGATGGGAAAAAGCTTATGGAAGGCTCAGATTGCATGAGAGGAGAGCACATGGATTGTGCTTCCTTATAGCCAATCAAGGAGTGACACATGTCACATGGTGAGAGGATGGAGGAAAGGGAAAGGATGAGTCAACAAAGGAGGCTCAAGAGATAAAATCTTCATAAAGACCCTCATAATGACTTGTAAGAGCAATAAAAGGGCTTGTAAGAGTCATTTATGACCTAGTGGACTTCATAAAGTTTTATGGTTGAGATATTTTGAGGGTGATGAGAGCAATTTCGACTTGGGCTCGATTAGGAAGGTTCTAAGCTTGCTTAAGCTTGTGCAAATGATTAGAGGATGGATTAGGATGGTTTAGGATTAGCTTAAGGATAGGCAAGTGGATGACATTTAATGAGGGTGGGTGAAGGAAGAGATATTTGTTAACTTTGGCTTGGGTTAGTAAGTTTTAACCCATGTTTAGGGAATGTGACAAGGTTAGGAGGGGATTAGGATTAGGTTTAAAGACATCTTCTAGAAGAGTCTAGATTTTGGATGAGGATAAAGACTTTCTAGAATAGTCTAGAATTTCCTAGGATGAGGATGAAGACTTTCTAGAAGAGTCTAGAACTTCTTAGGGTGAGGATAAATTAGATTTTTAGGAAATAAATAAAGTTTTATTTATTTCAAGGGTTTGGGTTGAGGAGATATTTATTAAAACTTTTTTAATAAACATGAGGATTAATATTTAATCTTAATTAAATATTTTGAGTTGGGATTAGGGTAGGAAATGATGGGATTAGCCTTTAATCAAAATTAAAGAAGGATTAGAAGATTTTGGAAGAGGTTATTGGTCATAAAGAAATTGGCCAAGTTTTTGGGCAAAAAATAAATTTTTTATTTATTTTAGGATTTTTGGTCAATTTATTAATTAAATAATTAATAAATAAGAAAATAATGTTTAAATAAGATTTAAACATTTTTGGGAGGGATTCCTTAATTAAATATTTTTAATTAAGATAAAGGGATTTAATGGCATAAAAATTAATTAATTAATTAATTAATTAATTAATTAATAAATGATGATGTCATCAGGACTTTTTCAGAAAATAAAAATACTTTATTTTGTAAAGGTTTTTAGGTGTCTACATTTTGCCCCTCTTTGATGGGATGCCGCAAGTGGCATGGCATCAAAGATAAGAAAATAAGATGCCCAAGGCTAGAGTAGAAGAGGAGAGAATGGACTGTGAGATGCCCCCTCAAGAAGGCAGCGGGGAGAGAAAGTGAGGCTCGATGGCTTCTTGAAATGTACAAGAATCTCGGATGAGCAAGGAAACTTAGATTGGCAAAGAGAAGGGGCTAAATTAGCTCAAACTCTCACTATGGGAGAATGATAAAGGAGATTCAGATGCACAAGAGGAAGCAAGCTTAAGACCTTAGGGAAGGTGGAGGATGAAGGAGTAGAGCGCTATAAAAAGGAATCTAGGATAGGGAGATGGATGAGGGGATTATAAAGCTGATGCAATAGAATTTCAAAGAGTCAGATTGGTGGAAGATGGGTTTCAGAGATCCCTAGGACTAGGATTGTGGATCTCGAAAGATGAGGCTTGGTGGATTGATTTGGATTGGTGGATCCCTAAGACTAGGATTGTGGATCCCTAAAGCTAAGAGTGATGAGTGATTCAAAGAGATACTGATGCATAAGCTAGGGTAGGAGAGACGGATGCTGGATATGGATGGGGGATAATGGAGATGAAGGAAAACCATTGAAGCTTTTTGAGCGGGGGGATACTTCAAAGAGAAGTACCACCATGTAGTTGAGCACTAGATTTGCTATAGGACTATTGGTTAATTGCCAAGGTTACCAAGAACATCAAGGCCTGTTCACCAACTGTCCAGAGGATTGACAAACTAACTCAAAACAAACACGCAAGGATTGCCCCAACATCACACATGAATCCTAGAGGAAGCAGCGTGGAAACGACATTGGAGAACCCACAAGTAGAAAAGAAAAATAAACAAAAGACCTGATCAAGACCTTACGCTCTAATTGCCCCATTCGTAGCATACCATGATATGGAAGATCGTGGCAACCTTGAGGAGGGAACAAGGAGATTGCTTGGAAAAGATACTTCAAGACCCAAAAGGGAAGATCCCAAATCAAAAGAAAGTGAAAATCCAAAAGAGAACCGTTTGCCAACGAGATGGGTAGGACGAGGTACTAACGGACCAAGATTAGACATGAGGAAAGCTATATCCTGCAAGGACCTATCGGAGAGCACCTAAGCTGGTGGATTTGGATGAGTGATGTGTCTGGCAAGCTGAACTAAGAAAGATAACACTTTGGTGACAGGAAATCTAGCTAAAGGATGTGTTGGAATAGCTAACCAAGATGTGTGATGGGTGCAAGATGCTGATCAAGGATGAACTGACACGAACACTGGATAGATACAATGGTACTAAGCTAAAGAGGATGTACAAGCTGACAGACCAAGATATTTACAAGTGAGCTAATCAAGATATGGTACAAGCTAACAGACCAAGATAGTTACAAGCAGGCAAAAGCTCAGGATGGTAGGATAGCGGGATGGTTCGATGTTGTGCAAGATGCGAAAGCTAAGGGTGGGGTGATAGCGAAAGATATGGATTTGGCAGGATGCATCCAATGATGATGAGAGATTTTTTGACCAAGGGTAGCTAGAGGAGCAGGATGAGATGGCTGGATAGGATGGTAGATAGCTAGGATTATGATGGATATAAAGAGATGACATTGGGTTTGCATGAGGATAGCCTAGAGCTAGATACCAATGACAAGGGAGGATGGACAAGACAAGATCTCCAAGGAATATAGTGCCCCCAATCAGAAGATAACATGTGGAAGGAGGTCTTATGATGGATGTGATAGGATTGAAGCTAGGATGGAAAAAGCTGAAGGGGCTAGGGAGATGGATGATAGCTGAGATGATTGGCTGAAGCTACATAAGATTAGTGGATGGTGTGAGATGGAAGCTGGAGGATGGAGGATAGGTGGATAGATTGGAAGATGGAGGTGGATGTCAAGAGATGACCAAAAGCATGAGGGTGATAGGCTAAGCTGGGGATGGCAGGATTACGCATGACGCTTGTTTGCCAAGTTTTCATCATGGTACTTGTCCAAGGTGCTTGAATTGCCAAGTTTTCACTAGTGGAAGCTTTATTTTTCTTTTTCTTTTTTGACTTTTTGACTTTGGACTTAGCTGGAATGATTTTGGCTTTCTTCAGCTATTTTGGTTTTTTTGGGATTTTTCACTGGCTGTTGGAATGTTCAATTTTGTTGCTAGCTGTTGGTACACCGGATGTGTGATTTATGCAATAGATTGAATTAGATGGGATTGATGGTAGGAGATGGAGGGATGAAAATGCTGGAAAGGAGCATGAGATGGGGATGCTTGCAAGAGCAACATTGGCACATGTTGGGATGGGTGTGAAAAGAGCATATGGGGGATAGATGGTAGATGCGGGCATGATGGAGGATTTGTGGAAGCGTGCTTGGGGATATAGGCACCCAAGATGGAGTTAGGAGATGGGGGACATGAGTCACTAGATGGGGGATTAGCAATGGTGGATGCCATTATGCATTGGGTTTCAACTTTTTTCTTGGGGATCCACATGGTTTTGGATTTTCTTTTCATAGGCTTTTGCATTGTTTTGCATTCTTTGATTGGATTTTGCCTTTTTGGAGTATGTCTTTTAGAATAGACATATGATTGCCTAGGATGTGGATTTTTAGCTTTATGCATTTTGAAGTTGGCATTTACATTGTTGTGGTAAGCTTTGGAAAGATGGTTAGGAGAAGCTTTGTGAGATGGAGAGGATATGAAAGAGCATGTAGGGGGATGATGATGGATGATGTGCCCTGATATGTGCCTTTGTTGATCTTGCATAGAAATGGATGGAATAGGATTTTTATGATGGTTGATAGGAGGATGGAGGATGGTAGATTTTGGGACATAGGGACCCAAAATGGATTTAACGGATGAAGGGGGGATATGGTAGGTTGTTTTGGGTTGCAAAGATGGTGGAGGGGGGATGACATAAGATTTCTTGAAAAAGTGATGGGAGGCTGGCATGGTGGGCTTGGAGATAGGCTTGGTTTGGGGGTGTGGTGTACCAACACCTTTAGATGGGGAGCCTTTGGATACATATCCAAGACCATGAAATCCTAGATTTTTTTGTGCAATAATAGGCTCTCTAATTCCTTGCTCTTGTGGTCCTAAACCTTGACCTTGATAATGCCATCGATTGAGCATTTGAACAAGCTGAGGAAACTTTTTGCTTGCAGAAAATGGTAGAAGTGATTTATTAGGTGTATTGCAATGGGGAGATACTGTTCTTAATTCTTCTGCTGAGAGAGGGCCACCGTAGATGAATGTAAGTGAACCAAGAGGGTAGATTATAGATGGTGGAATAGCTTGGATAGGTGGTAAGATGGAAGCATGGAGCGGGGGAGATGGAAGGATAGGATCTTGATGTAGCTGGTGGGATGACAAGATATCTTTTAGTGGAGGAGATATGGACCGAGGTTTTGGAGATGGAGGAGATGGTGACTGCACTATGGATGGAAGACATGGTACGATGATATCTTCATTTATGCTTTGGGGGATGTCAACATGCTTTTGGGCAGGATCTTGATAGGATTGGTTTGGAGTGGATGGTGTGATAGGAGGTGAAGGGATGGATTCTTCAAAGGCAGCGGATGGATATATGGGAGATTTAGTAGTGGAGATGGGTGAGTAGAAGAGGGATGCATAAGGGTCATTACGAGAGATTTGGGAAATGCTTGGAGGCAATGTGGATAGGATTTGGAGGGATTTGACAGGTGGTGGGATTTTGATGCTTGCGGGAAGTGGAACGATTTTAAGCAATTTGATGGATGGTATGGAGATGATAGCTATGGGAGATGGAGGTGATATTATAGATGGGGAAGCTTCATCACTGACTACTTCACATGGTTGGATTAGATGACATGGCTTATCGACTGCTGGAGGCAACTTTTCTTGTATTTTCTCTAGGAGATTCCTTGGAGACTTGTGTGTCGAAGGTGGAGGTGGATTGACAGGAATAGCTAGTGTGATGGAGGTGGAAGATTGGAAGCTTGGTTGATGGGGTGATGGAGGGGAAGCTAGAGTATCATATGGCATGACTAGATAGTTTGGAATAACTCTTGGATTTTGGGGGATGCTTGGGGGAATGTTTCTAAGGCTTTCAATATACCCGTCATAGTCACCAAGATTTTCATCATCATTGGAATAGGAGGTGGTGGGAGCAAGGACAATGTGACCAAACACATCATGATAGGATTGGTACTTCATGCTTTGATGGTGAGTTTGATGGGGATGGGGTCTTGCATATGGATGAACACGGAAGCTCATGGTTGGATTTGGATTAAGCACAGATTTTGGATTGGCTGATGAAAGATTTCCTAGGGAGAGTCAAAGCTGTATGAAAAACCTAAGGAGGATTGGCTGGAGATTTTTGGATTTCTTGTGGATGGAAGATTTCAAGGGCATGCTGTCAAAAAGTGAGAGTTTTGCTTTCCTATGCGCTGGATTGGTGGAGATTGTGTCAACCTAAGAATAGACTAATGATCCTATGGGCATGACATGAGATTGATCACTTGTGGATCCCAACCTTTAGCTCAAGGTGATGAGGGATACAAGTGACAAAGCTAGATTACCCTAGACAATGCTCTGTCAAAGGGATAACCTTGGTGAGATTGGTTGATTGGTAGGATTGATTGGATAGAAAAATCTAGCAAAGTGACAACAACTCTTTAAAGGCTTGGGTGATTTTGGATTGGGTTGCTAGCTGGCTGGGGGGATGATTTGGATGGACTTTGGATTTGGGATTGTTCTAAGGCAAAGAACTAGATAGATTCGATTGCATCGGGGGAGCTTGGATGATTTTCTGATAAGGCAGTGACTACGCTAAGTATGCCTTGAGTTGGGAGATTTCTACTTTTCTGGGATTTCGACCAAAATTGGAAAACATTCATTCAAAAGCTATGAATAAACAAGCAGACAAAAGTTTTGAGCAAGCACGTCAAACACACCAACATCTTAGGAAGCTTTCTACAAGGATGAAATTTGGTTTAGCTAGGGAGTCCTCAATATATGCAAGGTACGTGAGGACCAAATCCGTAGATGAAACCAAAAAGATGTCACACAGCCGAGAGGAGCGGTAACCCACTTCTCCTCTTTCACTTCTCAAGGGTATAAAGTTCCTTGAGGCTTAGCCCGAGTGACAAAATTTTGATCCCAAGAGAGGTGTCTTTGGATTCACCTCCCAATCTTTAAACTCCGCCAGAACGCTGGAGTTGAGGTCGTCCCAAGGGGTGATGAAATCCCCAAGCAGGCCTCCTAAAAAGCGTAAAACAAGACCACATACATGATCTTGGGCTTTAAAAGACAGGCGTTTATACCAATTGACGATTTAGATTTTGTAAGCTATGATTGAAGACACTTGTGATTATGGCATACAATGTTCATTCCAATTTAACAACATCGTCAACATAATGAAAGTCAAGAGATCATCAATATAAGAAATGCGAGCATCATTGAAAATGCATCCAAACCATGCAATGTTCATTGATTGTTAGGCATTCAAGATTGAGTGTGAGTTTGTTTTAAGCCCAAAAGAAAGATGTGTGAAACTCAATTGCCAAGCGCATGCTCAGAGGCCCTCCACGTCAAGATTTGTCCAATTTTTATGCCCAAACAAAGTGTGAGCGAGATTAATGCGCATTCAAGAAATTTTCTAACTTAGAAAAACCACTAAAGACCCAAGTGAGTGGAGTTTGATCTTTGTGGAGCACTTAACACCCTCTTAGGTAGACCCATCCCCATAGATGGTGCTGAGATTGCAACCAATGGTTGAATTGATGGGTGATTAAAGAGGGTGAGTCCAACTAAAAACTTACTCAAAACATCTTTATTAGTTTTTATAACTTAGAAGATTTCAAAAATGTGGATTCCTTTTATGCCCCAAAAGATGATTATTTGATCTATGGCATTCAAGATTGGATTTTTTTGTTTTAATCATGCATATAAAAAAAACAAGCTTGATTTTAATCCATAGCACTCAAGAGTGATTTTAGCAACATGCATTCAAAGACAAGTGATTAAACATTCAAGTTTTTTCCTTTGAGCATTCAAGATTGAGATTTTTTGTGTTGTTTTAAGAGCTTTGAAGTTCTTTGTTTTAACCTTAGATCATTCAAGATTGTTTTGGACTCAAAAGTGAAAATGACTCTTTGGACTTTGGTTTTCATTCAAGATTTTGTGTTCTAGTTTGCATGTTTTTAAGCCCAAAAATGATATTCCTAGATTGTTTTGATGCATAAAAATCCTAAGAAACATTCAAGATTTTGCAATAAGACATTTGTTTGGAACAAATAACAAAGCTTTTAGGACAATTTTTGGCAACCATTTAGGACTCTTAGTTTTCATGAGATTTTTTAAAAGAACTTTAGTGTGCACTTAGTGTTGATTTTGAACCTTTTGAAATGGAAACTTGAAGTTCTTTTTAAATTCCCAAAAATGAAGTGTTCCTAATTTTGCATGAATGTATCTAAAACCTTGATGTTGCAAGGATGCAAATGATTAGATTGGTTTAGTTTCACTTGTTAAAAGATTTTTTCTTTCTTGCAAATTTTAAATTTTTCAATGGATTTAAGTATGATTTGGGGGTTCATTTTAAGCACTAAAAAGAAGTGTGTATGATTTTGCTTCCTTAAAAAAAAATGGCCAAGATCTCCCACAAGAAGAAGAAGAAGAAGTAGATGGAATAAGAAGAATATAGACAAGAAGAAGAAGAATAATTTCAAGTTCTTTGTCCACCTATAAGCTTGAAAAATCTGCAAACACTATGAGATATACTATGAGTTCCTTTGTCTTCTTCATGCTCATGTGAACCTACAAAACCAATTTATACAATCCTACCAATCACAAAAATAAGAAAAATTAGCTAAAATCAGCAAATGACATACAAAACTTGACTAAAAAACTAATGAAGATGACCCATGCGGGGTCCCACCGGGCGTGCCAAAATGTATATGAGCAATGTTAGTATGCTAATAGAAACCAAATTTAAATAAAGCTTCTACAAACTAAACAAAATTCATAAACTTCAAGATAGACTAAGATGAGCTCTTAATTGAGAATATGAGCCATTAATGGGCTCTCTCAATAAGAAGCTCTCTTGTTGAGTAGCTTTGTCTAAATAGATAGGATGTATGCTCAAGCTTTATGCTTCAAAAAAGGCTTCAATGGATGATTGTGGATTTTTGGTGTGGATAGATGGCTTTAGTATGGATTTGGCTCTCAAAATAGCATTATAACTTTACTTCATGGATTGTGTTATTTTGTAAAGGGGAAGGATCCAATTTATAGGCAAGAGGCTTGAGGGATTGAGGGCTAAGATGCAAGGATGGGAAAAAGCTTATGGAAGGCTCAGATTGCATGAGAGGAGAGCACATGGATTGTGCTTCCTTATAGCCAATCAAAGAGTGACACATGTCACATGGTGAGAGGATGGAGGAAAGGGCAAGGATGAGTCAATAAAGGAGGCTCAAGAGATAAAATCTTCATAAAGACCCTTATAATGACTTGTAAGAGCAATAAAAGGGCTTGTAAGAGTCATTTATGACCTAGTGGACTTCATAAAGTTTTATGGTTGAGATATTTTGAGGGTGATGAGAGCAATTTCGACTTGGGCTCGATTAGGAAGGTTCTAAGCTTGCTTAGGCTTGTGAAAATGATTAGAGGATGGATTAGGATGGTTTAGGATTAGCTTAAGGATAGGCAAGTGGATGGCATTTAATGAGGGTGGGTGAAGGAAGAGATATTTGTTAACTTTTGCTTGGGTTAGTAAGTTTTAACCCATGTTTAGGGAATGTGACAAGGTTAGGAGGGGATTAGGATTAGGTTTAAAGACATCTTCTAGAAGAGTCTAGATTTTGGATGAGGATAAAGACTTTCTAGAATAGTCTAGAATTTTCTAGGATGAGGATGAAGACTTTCTAGAAGAGTCTAGAACTTCTTAGGGTGAGGATAAATTAGATTTTTAGGAAATAAATAAAGTTTAATTTATTTCAAGGGTTTGGGTTGAGGAGATATTTATTAAAACTTTTTTAATAAACATGAGGATTAATATTTAATCTTAATTAAATATTTTGAGTTGGGATTAGGGGTAGGAAATGATGGGATTAGCCTTTAATCAAAATTAAAGAAGGATTAGAAGATTTTGGAAGAGGTTATTGGTCATAAGGAAATTGGCCAAGTTTTTGGGCAAAAAATAAATTTTTTATTTATTTTAGGATTTTTGGTCAATTTATTAATTAAATAATTAATAAATAAGAAAATAATGTTTAAATAAGATTTAAACATTTTTGGGAGGGATTCCTTAATTAAATATTTTTAATTAAGATAAAGGGATTTAATGGCATAAAAATTAATTAATTAATTAAATAATTAATTAATTAATAAATGATGATGTCATCAGGACTTTTTCAGAAAATAAAAATACTTTATTTTCTAAAGGTTTTTAGGTGTCTACACAAACCATTGCCCTGGAATTGATATCGGCACAGCCATCACTAGCTCATCCCACACTTGTAATGACCCAGAAACCATCCTCGCCTCCACCCTATCTACCATGAAGATAATTAAAAAAGGTTGTGGAGAGTATAGTCTGTTAGATGCATTTGCTGTTGGGGCACTCCCACTTGATCGACATGCCCATGGATGACCAACATATCACAAAGTTAAGGAGATTCCACCTCCTTGATACAAACAGTTTGACCCAACAACCTTTATATCCTCAAAAGTCCCTCTTCATGAGGAGCTCACTCTAGATATCAACAATTGGTTACATAAGGATGCACCTCCAAGAAATCAAGCATGCCTTGATCACTTTAGCCAGAAGTGTCCCCAAGAACATAAGCTCATCACTAATAAATGGAACTATCAAAGTGGTGGTCTAGGACTAGAGGAAAGAGGCATCAAGTGCCCCATCGAAGCACATAGGTGAGAAACGAAGTCAGGTCTTGGCTTTGGCATACCCACAACTAGGGGCACCAATGCAGATGGTCACACTTTTTTGAACATTCATTGTGACCTTGTCAAAATTGAAGACATTCCTAAGGAAGTTGAAAAGAGATCCTACGATGATATCCCAAACCAAATCTCCCTGGGAGACTCTGTTCTCCAAGAACTATCCATCCATTTCATTGACCGACCACTCGCCCATCCACAACTCATCGATTGGGACCAACCAAGTGTCATACACATTGATGAATTCACATCAGAGGAAGTACTTCTAAGATTCATGGGAGCCAAAACTCCTCACAAGAAAACAAAGCCAAATTTTGCCTATATCTATAAGCTAGATCCCAAGGGGTATTTTGAAGAAAATCCCCAACCTAGTTCTTATACACCCAAAACTAGAACTAAGGTGAATCTGAGACTAGCTAGGGTAGCAAAGAGAACCCCTCAGCAAGAAAATCTAGAGTCACAAGTAGAACATGAGGATTTAGCATTGCCTCCTCAAGATAATCGACCAGAGGCGTCTTCTATTCTAATTGAGGATACTAGAGAAGTCAACATCGGTTCTTCAGAGATCCCCAGACTTGTTCACATTGCTGCATCCCTATCACAAGACCAAGCTGACCTCCTCTTTGAGGTCTTAAGAGAGAACATTGGCCAATTTTCATGGTCATATAAAGACATGCTAGGGATGGATCCAAAGCTTTTAGTTCATCATCTTGCAGTCGATCCAAAGATCAAGCCCATTAGAAAAAAGCTTAGAAAAATGCACCCCAAGGTGGCATTACTGGTCAAAGCTAAATTATAAATAATGTTAGCTGCTAAGGTTATCTAACCTATCAACTACTTAGAGTGGATCTCCAACATGGTCCTCATCACTAAGCCTTCCGGTGACATCAGAATCTGCACTGATTTTAGAGATCTTAACAAAGCTTGTCCAAAAGATGATTTTCCCTTGCCCAACATAGATATGATTATAGATCTTACATCTGGACATAAAATTGTGTCCCTCATGGATGGATTTTCTCTATATAATCAAATAAAGATTGCAGAAGAGGATCAACATAAGATAGCATTCACTACCCCTTGGGGAACCTTTTGCTACAACATGATGCCTTTTGGCCTAAAGAATGCTGGGGCTACCTATCAAAGAGCTATGATAGCCATTTTCCATGATCTTATCCATAGCATTTTGGAGGATTACGTGGATGATATCTTGGTTAAATCTCATACCTTCATAGATCATCTTGCTGACTTGGAGAAAGTCTTTGATAGGTTAGCCAAATATCATCTCATTCTGAATCCCAAGAAATGTGTCTTTGGGGTCACATCTGGCAAGCTTCTAGGCTTTATAGTTTCTAAACGAGGTATAGAGATTGAACCCAAGAAGGTCAAGGCTATCTTAGACATGCCTCCTCCACAAACACTACGAAAGCTTCACTCTCTTCAGGGAAAGCTTCAATCCGTCTGGTGCTTCATCTCCCAACTTGCAAATAAGTGTACACCATTTGCACATTTAATGAAGAAGGATGAGAACTTCAAGTGGGATCCTTTATGTCAACATAGCTTTGATCAGCTCAAGCAATATCTCACTAATCCCCCATCTTGGTTCCACCAATTCCTGGTCATCCCCTAATTTTGTACATATCAACAACGCCTACTGCTCTAGGGGCACTTCTGGCATAACTTGATGACTACGATAGACAAAGAGCCATCTACTACATCAGTAGAACTCTAGTTGGTTATGAACTCAATTATACTCCTATGGAAAAAGCTTGTTTGGTAGTTTTTTTCTTAACTCAAAAGCTTCGCCACTACATGCTAAGTCATACCATCCAACTAGTCCCCAAGATTGACCCTCTCAAGTATATGCTCTCCAGCATAGCACTTACAGGTCGTTTGGCCAAATGGGTTATGCTCCTTAGCAAATTTGACATCCAGTATGTGGACATAAAGAAAATCAAAGGGAAAGCTATAGCAGATCACCTAGCTGATGCACCTCTAGTAAATACATATCTTTTGATCACAAAATTTCCAGATGAGCATATTTGTCTAATTGAAGAACAGCCCCCATGGAAACTTTATTTTGATGGTTCATACACATCTCATGGATTAGGGGTAGGAATATTGTTGGTCACACCTCAAGGAGATTACATTCCAAAAGCCTTCAAGCTACATTTCCCTAGCACCAACAATATAGCTAAATATGAGGCTCTCATAATAGGATTAAAGATAGCTATAGAATGGAACGTCACTAAGTTACAAATCTTTGGCGATTCTTAGCTCATCATCAAGCAAGCCCTAAATGAATATCAAACCAAAGTTGAAAAGCTATTACCCTACAAAGAGCTAGTTGATCAGCTAATCCAACATTTTACAAAGCTTCAGTTTACACAAGTGCCTCAAATATAGAATAAAGCAATAGACAATATGGTTACTATCGACTCGCTCTTGGAAATTCTCCAAGTAGTTACATAGTATGTGTTTTTAGTCAAGCAGCTCCTCACACTTGCCTATGCGAATGATGACTCAAATTGTGTTCATATCTTGGTTGGTCCCCAATCCCCTTGGTACCATGAGGTTCATGCTTACCTTAAAGATGGTATCATCTCCCCTCACCTCACATGTACCCAATGCCAAAACCTCAACTGAAAATCATCCTACTATGTTATCATAGCCAATACCCTATATCATCGAGGTTATCATGATACTCTCTCTTGATGTTTAGATGAAAATGAGGCCGCGATGGCATTAAAAGAAGTACACTCTGAACTTTGCAGTGCCCACATGAGTGGTATTGTCTTAGCATGACAAATCCTTAGAGTAGGCTACTATTGGCCTACCATCGAAGAAGACTCCTATGACTTTGTTAGAAAGTGTCTCCCATGTTAGCAGCACACAAATCTTGTGCATGCTCTAGCACAAGATCTACAACCTATTGCACCACCTTGGCCTTTCGCTTGTTGGGGCCTTGATCTAGTTGGAACTATCACACCTCTCTCATCTGATGGACATAAATGGATAATAATAGCTACAGACTATTTCACTAAGTGGGTGGAAGCAATCCCCCTAGTCTTAGCTACAGGATTTTAGGTCTCCAAGTTCATCTTGTACCACATTATTTGCTGCTTCGGCATCCCATCCACCATCTTCATCGACCATGGAGGTAACTTTAAAAATCTCAACATGGAAGAATTGTGTACTTCTCTCTGCATCCATCACCACTTTTCTAGCCCATATTTCCTACAAGGTAATAGCCAAGTAGAGTAAACTAATAAAACCCTCCTCAAAGTCCTAAAAAAAGTTGTCAATGATTTCGATCGTGATTGGCACCTACAAATAAATCCATCCCTATGGGCCTATCAAACTTCCTTCCATACATCTATAGGCACAAATCCATACTCCTTAGTCTATGGTGCCAAAGAAGTACTACCCATAGAGGTTGAACTTCCCTCCTTGTGCATATCTTTGCAAGGGAAAATATCAGATGAAGCATACAGAGTAGCTCGGCTCACCCAGCTAGATCTCTTAGACAAGAAGTGACAACAAGCCTATGATCATCTCACAATCTATCAAACTCATCTCAAAAGTAAATTCAACAAGAAGGTTCTTCCATGACACTTTCAACTGGGCAACATGGTCCTCAAGGAAAATATGAAAGTCCAAGTTGATCAAGAAAAGAAAGGCAAGTTTGAACCTACTTGGCTTGGTCCTTATGTTGTCACTGCCTCCTTTGGCTTCAGAGCCTATCAGCTATCTACACTGGAAGGAGAACTCTTGAATGATCTTACTAACATCATTCATCTCAAGAAGTTCTATGCTTGAAGATCCTTGGTAGACCCAGCTTTTGAAAAATACAAAAAAATAGTAAAGAGAAATAAGCATCCAATGGTGAAAACTTAGCAATTCAAGTGCCTTGGATAGGTGCCCTGGTGAAAACCTAGTAATTCAAGCACCTTGTGTACTAAGACTAATCCATTATCTATCACTATCCTATCCCTCATCCATCCATTCACCATCCAATAAAACACCTACTTGTTCTCTTGGTGTTCCAACCAAATATCCAAAATTTGATGAAGCTTGTAAAATACCTCCTATACAGCTTGTAAATCTTGTACCTTAGCTTGTAAATCTTGTACCCCAGCTTGTAAATCTTGTATCATCCCTTGTATCATAGCTTGTATATCCAAATCTTGTCCAAAAATTGTACCATATTCTGGCTTGTATTATATACCAAAGCTTGTATCCTAGCTTGTATCCTATCACATGCACACAAAGAATCCCATTTTCCTTAAGCTTTTCGTAAACCATCTACCTATCCGCCTATCAACTATTACAGACATCCTGCCCTTCATGAAAATTTTCATCTCACAAAAACCAAAACATGAACAACCTTGTACATTTGTAACATATCTTGGTTTGTCAGCTTGTACATCCTCTTTAGCTTAGTCCCATTGTATCTATCCAGCTCTTGTGTCAGTTCCTCCTTGATCAGCATCTTGCACACATTGCACAACCCTTGGTTAGTTATTCCAATGCATCCTTTAGCTAGATCTCCTATCACTGAAGTGTTATCCTTCTTAGTTCAACTTGCCAGATGCATCACTCATCCAGATCCATCAGCTTAGGTGCTCTCTGATAGATCCTTGTAGGATATAGCTTTCCTCATGTCTGATCTTGGTCCGTTAGTACCTTGTCCCACCCATCTCGTTGGCAAAGGGTTCTCTTTTGGATTTTTTCTTTCTTTTGATTTGGAATCTTCCTTTTTGGGTCTTGAAATATCTTTTCCAAGCAATCTTTTTGTTCCCTCCTCAAGGTTTCCATGATCTTCCATATCATGGTATGCTGCAAATGGGGTACTCTGAGCGTACGATTTTGATCAAGTCTTTCATTTGTTTCTTTTTTTTCTTGTGGGTTACCCAGTGTCGATTCCATGTTGTTTCCTTTGAGTTTCATGTGTGATGCTGGGGTAATCCTTGTGTGTTTGTTTTGAGTCAATTCATCAGTCCTCTGGATAGTTGGTGAAAAAGCCTTGATAATCTTGGTAACCTTGGCAATTAACCAACAGTCCTATAGAAAATCTAGTGCTCAACTACATGGTGGTACTTCTCTTTGAAGTATCCCCCTGCTCAAAAATCTTCAATGGATTCCCTTCATCTCCATTATCCCCCATCCATATCCAGCATCTGTCTCTCCTACCCTAGCTTATGCATCAATATCTCTTTGAATCAATTTGCACTTTTAGCATTAGGGATCTACAATCCTAGTCTTAAGGATCCACCAATCCAATCAATCCACCAAGCCTCATCTTTCGAGCTCCACAATCCTAGTCCTAGGGATCTTCAAAACCCATCTTTCGCCAATCTGACTCTTTGAAATCTTTTGCATCAGCTTTATCATCCCATCATCCATCTCCCTATCCTGGATTCCTTTTTATAGCACTTCACTCCTTCCTCCTCTGCAATCCCTGAGATCTTAAGCTTGCTTCGTCTTGTGCCTCTAATTCTCCCTTTATCATTCTCTCATAGTGAGAGTTTGAGCTAACTAAACCTCTTCTCTTAAGCCAATATGAGTCTCCTTGCTCATCTTGGATTCTTGTACTTTTCAAGAAGCCATCGAGCTTCGCTTTTTCTCCCCTCTGCCTTCTTGAGGGGGCATCTCGCAGTCCATTCTCTCCTCTTCTGCTCTAGGCTTGGGCATCTTATTTTCTTATCTTTGATGCCATGCCACTTGCGGCATCACATCAAAGAGTGGAAAAATGTAGACACCTAAATCCTTTAGAAAATAAAGTATTTTTATTTTTTGAAAAAAATCCTGATGACATCATTATTTATTAATTAATTAATTACTTAATTACTTAATTTATTTTTATGCCATTAAATTCCTTTATCTTAAATAAAAATATTTAATTAAGGAATCCCTCCCAAAAATGTTTAAATCTTATTTAAACATTATTTCCTTATTGTTGGTAAACAAATTGTCCTTTTAAATAAACTCTCAAAATGCCTAAATCTGAAAGAACAATTAGATGCCAACAGTTGGATAATCTATCATGAGAGTGATAGATTTCCTCTGAATTAGAAGGTACAGCTCCCTTATAAAATGATATGCAATGAATTTTTTTTATTGCTTAAACTAACTGGGTGTGTTCTTAACCCGAGAACGAAAGAGGAAAACCAAGTCAATCCTAGGCAAGATTAACTTAGGCAAAATTTAGATCCTAAACCTAGCCAACTTCGAGAACTCACACATCTTAGGACTCCTTGGCATTGGTGATGCAATATGAATTCAATGAATGTAAATGCAAATGCAATGTAAATGAAATTAGAAAAGAAGGTCATCTATTTGGGTTCTTGTAATAGAAATGGCTGCAAACACTTCTTATCCACAACACATTTTCTATCCAATTCTAAGGTGTAAGATAATGCCCAAAATCGATTAATGCAACTCTCTGATTTTGAATTTAAAAAAAAACCGCTTTTAAACTCTCTGATTTAACAAAAGATCTCTCTTTATTATGAACATAGAAAATAATGATCCTCTGATCATTATAACTTACAACTCAATATTAAATCTATTACAAAAATGGAATAGAAAACCCCCCAAATTTAAGAAACGAAAAATATAGAAATTAAATGTATTCCTCTCCCTGCTCGAGCTCTCTGACTGTATGTCAAAAAAAGAATAACCCTCTATCCCTCCACAAGATTTGCAATAAATAATCTCTCAAGTGATTGATTGATTCTTTCATGACCATCCAGTTCCTCTGCCTCTTCGGTTTAGTAAACATTCAGTTTGTAATTGATTCTTGGGAGAAAACTCCTCCCTTTAACTTACCCCTTTTTCTTTGATACTTCCCCAAGGAATAAGCAAATGTAACTCATAATTCCTACCACATGATAATTCTTTATGGACACATAGGCATACATTATTCTTGATTTACCATATTATCAGTATAATACATTATATTGTAAGCCAAGATATCCTTATGATACTTCGCGGGCATGTGGCATCTAACTATCATGGTTGCAAGATTTTAATAATCAAGATTGAGTATCAATATCTTATATATATATATATATATATTCTAGATACTCGAGATTATTTGTCTCATAATATAAGGAGAAGCAATGTGAGTATTATACTATAATATGTCTCTCTATTACTTGGGTAATCAAGACCAAAAATTGTAGATATTATAGTCCATACCTTGATGCAATTTAAAGCAAAGAGTCTCAGCCTCATCATGTTTAAAATAGCCAAGCTGAGGACTCATGACAAACTTGGTGTTCTACTTATCACTCTCGAATACATTAAGCATCAAAAGATGATTAGTTACCATAAAATAACTCAAATTTCTCCTTTTCTTGCCAAATGGAATAGCTTTTACTTGGGGTTTGTGAATATAATAGAATACTGATGATGACAGTCAGTATCAAATTGTGCTCCCAAAGGTATTTGCACTAGTGAATCATGTGAGTTTTGGAGATGCAGTCAAAGCTGTATATGCTATCTAGAGTCCATTAATGGCACTACCAATTTCCTTGGAAAATCTTGATTGCAATTGATTTCACTAGCTTCGGATCAAATTGAATCAAAGACTATACCTAACATCATTCCTTTTCCCAAAAGCATTCAATGTTCTTCTCACAAGCTTGTTTGGGCATATGCTTATGGTGAACATAATATCCCATCTTTCATTTTCACAACTTCTTTGCAATGCCATGGACCTACAGGCTTTCTTTATCATGTCTTGTATAGTGTAATCTCGCTATGTACCATTTTGTGAACAAAAACTGCCTTTTCAACTTTTACAGTGCATCGATGAATGTCAATGAAGCTTTCAAAGAACTTCACGACCCTTGTCTATAATTGTGTCTACAAACCCACATATTTGAAACTCAATTCATGTCCATTCACCGTGGCTTCTTTCAATTTGACTATTGCTCAACCAGTCGTAAAATGGTTCAGAGTTGTTCAACATGTTCCCAAATGAGTGGCTGATGCCGATTGAGATCTATTTGTTAAGGTTCTCTGCTTTTAGTGAATTCTCATGTTCAACTTCTACTAACTCATTATTTTGCACATCTTCTGAGCAAAAATATGCCTCTTGCATCTGTCGAGAAAGAGAATCAATAATAAATTTTGTATTTTTATTGTTCTCAATTAGAGGACAAAGGAATAACACTCAAGCTTCTTCCTAGATCATGCACTACATTGTCCAGTCATTTTACTATATCTTTGCTTTGAATGGATTGGTGTATGTGATGTCTTCTACTACATATATGTACAAGCTGGTCGACAATTGTCTTAAGCTTGAATTTTCTTTAATGCTTTTCTTGGTTGTCTTCACCAACCTATTACAGACCAACTAGTGCTTCAAAGTAATTAAACATTTTGTATGCATCGGAGATTGAGGAATAACAACATTTGAAGGTGATATACCAACAAGGCCACATATAATAACCAAGAATCCCAACCAAAAAAAATCATAATGGAATGATGAAGGTTTTCTCAAATTGAATTCCTTTTGCTGAGAAAGCTGAGATGCTACACTATGGTCAAAATAGTAAAGTACAACAATCATAGTCAGTAGAATGAATGCAGCAATAATGTATAGCAATGGAACATCCAACATTTCCTTAATTACTATCCAATTGTCATAAGCGCCAGTTGACCATGGATTTGGACTAAATAGAAATCGAAATGATAGAGCCAAAGCAATCATTCCATTTCCAAAGCACCAATAATGAGTAAATTTTTCAAGTGTTGGATTACTCCTCTTTGGAATGCAAAATTCATCCATAGCACTCGAAATCTTGCACTGAAATCCATAGACAAAAAAGAAGTAGATATGGCCCAAGTCAACAAGAACTAGAGTGAAAACAAGGATATTCACTCCCTCCTTCTATCTTCATGATCATGTTTAGTTGATCAATCTATGATTCATCTTGAACCTCTAGAATAATAGTCCCTCTGTTGCGCACAGATTTCATAATTAGTTCCTTGATTGAATAGGCTATGCTCTTCTAGCATTGTATCAAAAATTGTCAGTGAAAGCTTGCACGCGAGATGAAAATTAAAGTTTTTAACCATTTTAAAAGATATATTTCTAGCCATAAAACTACATGTAGATCAAGGTGATTAGTGGGTTCATCAAAGAAAAGCATATCGGGTTCTATGAAAAGGGCTTTTGTATTAACCACCATCCCCACTATCACAGTAATATCATCCAGCTTTCCTCTTGCAATACAAGAAGAATGTAAATTTCATTCCAAGTAGCTTTTTCCACACTAGAATACCATATCATCAGATCTCTCAATGCCACTAGCCTCTTGCAATCTTGAAGATTTTCCACTAAAGCTCTCCATTGCATTACTCAAATAAAGAAACCTTTTATGATTCCTTATGAGAGTCCAAGGATCATGACTTCAATCACCATTCCATCTAAAAGAGATTATCAATAGGAGCATAATATCCTTGATGGGTTGGGATCTATCACCTATCCATCATGACAAGACTTCCAAATAACCCACCTAGCTTAAAAAGAAGAAGGCAATTTGAAGGGAAACTCGAAAAAGATTGCCTACCTATAATGACTTAGACCTAGACTCAAGATTGACTAGATTGACTTGATAACTATATGACTCAATATTGACATAAAAAAAGGGTGAGTTAAAGTCAGACAATAGCTAGCTCCAACTAGGGAATATGTACTGCAAAGTGCATAGAGAATCTAGCATCTCTGGTTAAGCAAGTGCCTTAAGCATTGGGTCATGGAGTCTAGACCGAAGATCAATGAGGAAGTGCATATAGGGAGGGAAAAGGGGAGCGGGGTAGACTAAAACAAAGCGAGAGAAAACAACCACAAAAACTAAGCAAGGAAGGACTACGCTAGACACACCAAAATTGGAAAGAAAACTTATTTACAAAAGGTGAGGAAACCTCACCAGCAAAACCAAAGGTAAAGAAAGATTCATACATGACCATTTACAAGAAGAGAGAAATATGAACCTTTTCGGCACAGAGGAGGATGCTTCACCAGCTTGCAACAACATTGATATCCTCTAGCCAATCCCTGAATGTTGAATTTGAGTCCAAAAGCTATTTGTAACATAGTAACCCATAGAACTCTGCCAACCAGCCATGCCTCATCATAGACTTTTGATTGCTCTATACTTTTCTCCACACTACCTTTCACATGTTCTATCATCTTATGTGAAGAAGAAAATAACCCACTGGATTCTACAAACATATCTGAATCATACTTGCATCTATTTTCCTCAAGCTTCTCAATTTTAACAAAGGTATCAACATTCAAATCTAGACTCAAAGGATTAGGATATTCACTTTTAGTAGAAATAATTGCATTAAAACTGGGATGGAGAACTTTAAAATTTTTTGGAAACACTACTTAAAAATACTCACATCCATTCACTTCATTATAACTCTCAGCAAAGATATCATCTTTCAAATCAGAACAAACATTATCAAAAAAATGAAAAGCTTCTGGAAGTGAAATAGCATCATACCAATCATAGGCTTTATCATTAGCAACTTTAGATTTCAAATTGGGGTAGGAATTAAAGGATTCCTTATTTTCTACAGTGTCCATCCAGGCTAAGACATCTTCTTCATTTGCTATAGCAAGATGTTTATCTAAATTCACAACTTCAATATCTGGATTAATTATGGAAGAGTATTCCATACTAGGAGGATTATAAAAAGATTCACTACCTTCTTTGTAATGCTGCAATACCTCATTATCTTTTGCAATTCCTTCCTTTTCAACATTTGTTATTGCTACATCTTCAGATTCAATATGATGACCACTAAAGCATAATGCAGCCAACATGTTTTTTTTAGGATAGTTTTCAAGAAGACAACAATTTAAAATATAATCCCCATTAATTTCTCTTTCAATTTTTCTGATCCTTTCTTCAATCATATTTTCTAATTTGACAAAACATGTTTCCACTTTTTCTTCAAGGCACATAGATTTGAATATAGTATCATCACAAACCTTTGCAACTTGAAAATTAGTTTCACAGAAGTTTTCAATGGAATTCAACTCTTCATTTTTTGCATTAACTATCTAATTATTCTCATCAGAGACTCCATGCAAAGGTTTATCCTTATTTTCTATAAATTTGAAACTTTTAAAATCAGAGGTAAATGAAGGCATGAAAGAAAATTCTTTGTCAACTGTTCTTACCAATTCTTCATCATTGAGAAGGCTATCTTCATTTGCTGAAAGTTGTGCTTCTGGGAAACTAGGCTTCTCTTCCTATTTAGAACTCAAACCATTGGTTGATATGATCTCTTCATTCTGCTCACTAATTATATCTTCTTTGGAACAATTCTCTCTAGCCTTAAGTGATTCAACTAAGCAAGATGATTGCTCGTTGTGCCTATGAGCAGTATTATCTTCAATCATTGATTCTTCATTCATT
This sequence comes from Cupressus sempervirens, assembly GCA_028749045.1. Lineage (NCBI taxonomy): Eukaryota > Viridiplantae > Streptophyta > Pinopsida > Cupressales > Cupressaceae > Cupressus > Cupressus sempervirens. The sequence goes on along the minus strand of CM053783.1, from coordinate 855,724,233 downwards.
TTAACAATCAATGCAGTTTCACTAGCTTTAATAATATCATCATCTGAAATCAAAACTAATTCTTTTTCTTTCAATTTAGGAAGTGATTTTAGATTCATACCTGTTGATTCTTGAGAGAAATTGAAATCCTCTATAATTGCATCTGAACTATTGATGGTGTGTTCTTGATATTTAAGTTCAGACGTAGGTAGGGCATTTTCCAAACTCTTCTCATTATATTCATCCTTAGGAAAGAAAATATTTTTTTAAACCTTAAATGAAGAATCTAATGGTGCAATTAATGATTCCAAAGGAAATACTATTGAGTAACAAGGAATAATAACAATGTTTTCTTCTTCTTGTGGTGGTTCAGGCTGGAAATGTTTTTCATGCTAATTAACTTCTTCATGTTGATGGCTCATCCATGGTAACACTGATGATGAAGAAAATTTAGGCTCTCTCAAATTAGGGAAGATGGGAGGAGATAAAGTATCCTTTTTAGAACTCCCATCAGTGCTTTTCTCTTTGTAACTCCTAGAGAACATAGAATTTCTTTTCAATCAGCTTCCACGATTCTCTAGACCGATGGTCTTGAGCTATACTTAAGTTTTTTCTTATGGCATAGTTGACACTCTCTTTAAATTTTCTCTAGAGTTGTTGCAGCATAGGATCATCATCAATCACAATCTCTTCAATAGATGGCAAAAGTTTATTTTTATATTTTAAATCATTTCTTAGAGGAATTTGACCTTGATACATTTCTTGAGATTATTTGTACAATAGAGTAACATAAATCTGAATCAAATTTATGGAAAGATAATGATGTTACCTTGATCATGAGAAACCAATTTTCCAGCAAGTTCTTCAAAAATCTATTCTAATAGGCATGATCTTTTTACAACAGAGTCACCAATCTCTTGCAAGATAATAAAGTTTCTGAGAATGAAAGCACTAGACTCTTCAACCAAAAAATATGAGAATAAAAAAGGAGTCTCCAACTTCTTACAGAGATAAAAATAATACTGAGGAAGTAAAATCTAAACACTGATCTTCTTTTCCAGTCCCCAACAGAGTCACCAAAAATTTGTTGGTAAAGAGATTGTCCTTTTAAATAAACTCTCAAAATGCCCAAATCTGAAAGAACAATTAGATGCAACCAGTTGGATAATCTATCATGAGAGTGATAGATTTCCTCTGAATTAGAAGGTACAACTCCCTTATCAAATGATATGCAATGAATTTGTTTTATTTCTTAAACTAACTGGGTGTGTTCTTAACCCGAGAACGAAAGAGGAAAACAAGGTCAATCCTAGGCAAGATTAACTCAGGCAAAATTTAGATCCTAAACCTAGCCAAATTTGAGAACTCAAACATCTTATGACTCCTCGGCATTGGTGATGCAATATGAATTCAATGAATGCAAATGCAAATGCAATGTAAATGAAATTAGAACAGAAGGTCATCTATTTGGGTTCTTGTAATAGAAATGGCTGCAAACACTTCTTATCCACAACACATTTGCTATCCAATTCTAACGTATAAGATAATGCCCAAAATTGATTAATGCAACTCTTTGATTGCGAATAATCAGAAAAACCCTTTTTAAACTCTCTGATTTAACAAAAGATCTCTCTTTATTATGAACATAGCAAATAATGATGCTCTGATCATTATTACTTACAACTCAGTATCAAATCTATTACAAAAATGGAATAGAAAACCCCTCAAATGCAAGAAACAAAAAATACATAAATTAAATGTGTTCCTCTCCTTGCTCTAGCTCTCTGACTATATGTTGGAAAAAGAACCCTTTGTCCCTCCACAAGATCTGCAATAAATAATCTCTCAAGTGATTGATTGATTCTTTCATGACCATCTAGTTCCTCTGCCTTTTCGGTTCAGTAACCATTCAGTTTGTAATTGATTCTTGGGAGAAAACTCCTCCCTTTAACTTCCCCCTTTTTCTTTGATACTTCCCCAAGGAATAAGAAAATGTAACTCATAATTCCTGCCACATGATAATTCTTTATGGACACATAGCCATACATTATTCTTGATTTACCATATTATCAATATAATACATTATATTGTAACCCAAGATATCCTTATGATATGTTGTGGGCATGTGGCATCTATCTGTCATGGTTGCAAGATTTTAATAATCAAGATTGAGTATCAATATCTTATATATATATTCTAGATACTCAAGATTATTTGTCTCATACTATAAGGAGAAGCAATGTGAGTATTATACTATAATATGTCTCTGTATTTCCTGGGTAATCAAGACCAATGATTGTAGATATTATAGTCAATACCTTGATTCAATTTAAAGCAGAGGGTCTCAACCTCATCATGTTTAAAATAGCCAAGCTGAGGACTCATGACAAGCTTGGTGTTCTACTTATCACTCTCGAATGCATTAAACATCAAAAGATGATTAGTTACCATAAAAGAACTCAAATGTCTCATTTTCTCACCAAATGAAATAGCCTACACTTGGGGTTTGTGAATATAATAGAATACTAATGATGACAGTCAGTATCAAACTGTGCTCCCAAAGTTACCGATGCTAGTGAACCATGTGAGTTTTGGAGATGCAGTCGAAGTTGTATATGCTATTTGGAGCCCATTAATGGACTACCAATTTCCTTGGTAAATCTCGATTGCAATTTATTTCACTAGCTTTAGATCAAATTGAATCAAAGACTATACCTAACATCATTCCTTTTCCCAAAAGCGCTCAATGTTCTGCATGCAAGCTTGTTTGGGCATATGCTTATGGTGAACATAATAAACCATCTTTCATTTTTGTAACTTCTTTGCAATGCCATGGGACCTGCAGGCTTTCTTTATCATGTATTGTATAGTGTAATCCTACTATGTACCATTTTGTAAACAAAAACTACCTTTTCAACTTTTGCAGTCCATCGATGAATGTCAGTGAAGCTTTCAAAGAACTTCATGACCCTTGTCTATAATTTTGTCTACAAACCCACATATTTGAAACTCAATTCATGTCCATTCACTGTGGCTTCTTTCCATTTGACTAGTGCTCAAGCGGTCATAAAATGATTCAAAGTTGTTCAAAATGTTCCCAAATGAGTGGCTGATGTCAGTTGAGATCTATTTTTTAAGGTTCTCTGATTTTAGTGAATTCTCATGTTCAACTTCTACTAACTCATTTTTTTGCACATCTGCTAAGAAAAAATATGCCTCTTGCATCTACCGAGAAAGAGAATCAATCATACCTTTTGTATTTTTATTGTTCTCAATCAAAGGACAAAGGAATAAGTCTCAAGCTTCTTCGCAGATCATGCACTACATTGTCTAGTCATTTCACTATATCTTTGCTTTGAATAGATTGGTGTATGTGATGTCTTCTGCTACATAAATGTACAAGCTGGTTGACAATTGTCTTAAGCTTGAATTTTATTTAATGCTTTTCTTGGCTGTCTTCACCAACCTATTATGGACCAACTAGTGCTTCAAAGTAATTAAACATTTTGTATGCATCAGAGATTGAGGAATAACAACATTTGAAGGTGATATACCAACAAGACCACATATAATAACCAAGAATCCCAACAAAAATAGATCATAATGGAATGATGAAGGTTTTATCAAATTGAATTCATTTTGGTAAGCAAGCTGAGATGCTACACTATGGTAAAAATACTAAAGTACAACAATCATAGTCGCTGGAATGAATGCAGCAATAATGTATAGCAATGGAACATCCAACATTTCCTTAATTACTATCCAGTTGTCATAAGCGCCAGCTGACCATGGATTTGGACTGAACAGAAACCTGAATGATAGAACCAAAGCAATCATTCCATTTCCAAAGCACCAAGAAGGAGTAAATTGTTCAAGTGTTGGATTACTCCTCTTTGGAATGCGAAATTCATCCATAGCACCCGAAATCCTACACTGAAATACATAGACAGAAAAGAAGTAAATATGGCCCAAGTCTACCAAAACTAGAGTGAAAACAAGGATATTCACTCCCTCCTTCTATCTTTGTGATCATGTTTAGTTGATCAATCTATGATTCATCTCGAACCTCTAGAATAACAGTCCCTTTGTTGCGCATAGATTTCATAATTAATTCCTTGATTGAATAGGCTATGCTCTTTTAGCATTGTAACAAAAATTGTCAATGAAAGCCTGCATGTGTGATGACAATTAAAGTTTTTAACCATTTTAAAAGATATATTTCTAGCCATAAAATTACATGTAGATCAAGGTGATTAGTGGGTTCATCAAATAAAAGAAGATCGGGTTCTATGAAAAGGGCTTGTGTATTAACCACCATCGCCACTATCACAATAATATCATCCAACTTTCCTCCTACAATACAAGAAGATTGTAAATTTCATTTTGAGTAGCTTTTTCCACACTAGAATACCATATCATTAGATCTCTTAATGCCACTAGCCTCTTGCAATCTTCAAGATTTTCCACTAAAGCTCTCCATTGCATTACTCAAATAAAGAAACTTTTTCTGATTCCTTACGAGTGTCCAAGGATCATGACTTCAATCACCATTCCATATAAAAGAGATTTTCAATAGGAGCATAATAGCCTTGCTAGGTTGGGATCTATCACCTATCCATCATGACAGGACTTCCAAATAACCCACCTGGCTTGAAAAGAAGAAGGCAATTTGAAGGGAAACTCAACAAAGATTGCCTACCTATAACGACTTAGACCTAGACTCAAGACTAACTAGATTGACTTGATAACTATATGACTCAATATTGCCAAAAGAAAGGGTGACTTAAAGTCAAGCAGCACTTATTTATTAATTATTTAATTAATAAATTGACAAAAAAACCCAAAATAAATAAAAAAATTATTTTTTGCCCAAAACTTGGCCAATTTCCTTAAGACCACTAACCTCTTCCAAAATCTTCTAATCCTTCTTTAATTTTGATTAAAGGCTAATCCCATCTTTTCCTATCCCTAATCCCAACTCAAAATATTTAATTAAGATTAAATATTAATCCTCATGTTTATTAAAAAAAATTTAATAAATATCTCCTCAACCCAAACCCTTGAAATAAATAAAACTTTATTTATTTCCTAAAAATCTAATTTATCCTCATCCTAAGAAGTTCTAGACTCTTCTAGAAAGTCTTCATCCTCATCCTACGAAGTTCTAGACTATTCTAGAAAGTCTTTATCCTCATCCAAAGTCTAGACTCTTCTAGAAGATGTCTTTAAACCTAATCCTAATCCCCTCCTAACCTTGTCACATTCCCTAAACATGGGTTAAGACTTACTAACCTAAGCCAAAGTTAACAAATATCTCCTCCTTCATCCACCCTAATTAAATGTCATCCACTTGCCTATCCCTAAGCTAATCCTAAACCATCCTAATCCATCCTCTAATCATTTGCACAATCCTAAGAAAGCTTAAAACCTTCCTAATCAAGCCCAAGTCAAAATGCCTCTCATCTCCCTCAAAATATCCCAACCATAAAACTTTATGAAGCCCACTAGGCCATAAATGACTCTTCCAAGCCCTTTCATTGCTCTTACAAGCCATTATCAGGGTCTTTATGAAGATTTTATCCCTTGAGCCTCCATGTGCTCTCCTCTCATGCAATCTAAGCCCTCCATGAGCTTTTCCCCATCCTTGCATCTTAGCCCTCAATCCCTCAAGCCTCTTGCCTATAAATTGGATCCTTCCCCTTTGCAAAAAAACACAATCCATGAAGTAAAGTAATAATGCCATTTTAAGAAGCCATTTTACATCAAAACCATACACTCACACCCAAATTCCAACTCCATTTGAAGCTCTTTTTGAAGCATAATCTTGAGCATACATCCTATCTATTTAGACAAAGCCACTCAACAAGAGAGCTTCTCATTGAGAGAGCCCATTAATGGCTCATATTCTCAATTGGGAGCTCATCTTAGTCTATCTTGAAGTTTATGAATTTTGTTTAGTTTGTAGAAGCTTTATTTAAATTTGGTTTCTATTAGCATACTAACATTGCTCATATACACACATGAGTGAGAAAGCTATGAAAGTACTTCATTTAAAGAAAGTTCTCCCAGTTTTGGAATGTGCCATTGGATCCAAGCTAATATTTTCATCAATTTTGATATGCAATATGCCATAGTATGGCCATATTCAGAGGAAATGAAAGAGTTTTTTTGGTTTCTGCCTATGATGGCCATCAAATTTAATCCCATCAAAATTTTTGTCACAAAAAAAATCATAGTGAAAATGGTAAAATAGACTATCTTAGTAAAAAAATTGTAACTTTTTCTCAGAATCTCAAATTTTAGATTTCTTACAAGTGTTGGAAAGATAATTTTGAGCACTATAACTAAGTATAGGTTTGGTTTTATGATTATGACATTTTGTCAAGTTTTAAGAGCCCAAAAGTTAGATGTTCTTTATTTTGAGCATAGATTAGGGATAGCTTGGGCATACAGAGTTAGATTTTGGACTTTGAGTAGTCAACAAAGAGATATTGGAGAGCTCTACACATTGGTTTAGATTTGGTGTAAGTTTGCTATAATTTATTTGGTAATATATTAATCTGTATATTTTATCATATATATTGACTATGGCAACAATGTGAGCTTATGACATTGTATATTTTGGAGATTTAAGATTTGATGTCATGGTATACTTAGCTCATATTTTAGATTGGTCTCATGATGATATGGTTATCAATATTTGGTTTGGATATGTATGATGACTTGTTAGGTCTACAAGTTGTGTAGTGTTGTAAGTGGTCAATACTTATAGGTTGCATTTATGGCTTGGTTATGGGTTGTCTTTTCCCATTGATCTTTCATTATTGATGTAAATTCAGATTGGTGGCTTATATTTGAGTTGCTATACCCTAAGTCACATGATTTTCTAATCTTTCTTTATTTAGAAGGGATAAAATATTGTTAATAGGTATAGTCATGGTAGAGGATTATGGTTGACTATTTTATGTTGATAGATTGGGCATATTGGGAGTCATTTGCTTAGTTCATGGATGTGATCATGGTGTCATGGATTTTGGCATTACATGATTGGATATACAAGTACATCCTTGATGTTTATTGGCTTAGATTCCTAATATGGTTATGGTGGTATATCTTCTTGGTTGACAATCATGGTTATTTGGTTTCTTTTGTATAGATCATGATGTGCACTTTGAGTTCTTTGATGGTTTGATACCTTTGTTCATTCTCATGGTTAGATGATGTATTTTTTCATCATGATGTGATGGATATCTTGGATATATAGTTTAGTGGGAGCTTGTGAAGGTGATGAGGTGACAGTGCCAGATTAGATCCTAGTTTGGATTATATCTTCTTGGTTCAGAGATCTTGCTTTCACTTGGTATTGATACTTTAGTTGTGTGAGTGTAAACCTTTTTTGTGCTCAAAATTACATTCTCATTTTGAGCATCTATTTCAAATTTTGAATCAAATCAAGCCCCATAAGCACTCATAAATGCATGTGTACTTGACTATACCTTTGATGCCCCTGAGGTGTTCAATATTTCTAACACCTTTCATTCAGTATTTATATACATTCCATGAAGTTAAATTTCCATTCTAATCAAGTTTTTGAAGTCCCATTTTGAGCATTTGTCAATTCTACATTTTTCACCTAAGTGCCAAACAACAACAGGAGGCCATGTTTGTCAGTGAATATCTCACACCCATAAATGTTTCATGACTTTCCACTTTGGGAATATCAAGTGTCCATACCTAAGAGCATATGTTTCATATTTTGAGTCATTTTGAATCTATTTAACTAGGTTTTGAATCCCTCAAAGTTGGTCAGTTACTATTTTCATGCTTCTAAAATTAATTCTAAATGTTGGGAAGCCTTGTTTGATGAGTTATAACTTTCGACCAGTTGACCCAAATGTGAAAATTCCTTTTGTGTTACATTGTAGATGTCAGAGAATTGTTATGTTTCAATTTTGAGCTTATGAAAATTTTTTTTGATCAGTTTTTTAATGCAATTCCAAATGCAATTTCTATCTTCTTAATGGTGTCATAAAGTGCAGATTGATCAATACTCTTGTTCATGATGTCATATCTCCTGATCCATGATAGGTCAAGTCAAATGGATTGTACCCATATGTTTTCCTCTGAAAATACTCCAAGTGTGCCAATTTGCAAGTCATGATGAATCCATTTGCATACTTTTCTAGGTCAATTCCATTTGCCAAAATCACTCTCCTGCCACTATTTCAATCTATAAAATCCAAGTAGCCAACTTTGACTGATTTCCATTTGCATCCTATTATTCTTCATGAGCCCAAATCTCAAATTTATACTCACCTTGTGATAGAGAACCAATGCCCAAATTTTTGTACCTTCAAGTGTCAATTTACCCAGTTTTCAAAGCTGAATCCAAACCCAATTTATTGCTTTCTGGCATGTTTTCTTGTAGGTAGTTCTAGAAGGTCAACTTTGATAGTGAATTTTTTTGACCCTAAATTTGTCGTGAGATGATATTCAATAGGGTGCAAGGATATAGATCAAAGAGTTAGTGTGCCATATTTTAGAGTCCAGTCAGAGATTTGGGTTAGTTTTCAAGGCCAATTAATGGACCTCCTAGTGAAAAAGTGATAGGTTGCACAAAAAGGATAAAAATGAGTTTCTAATGTTGATTCATTGGTCAAGTTTGATTTCAATCAGTATCAAAATCTTGAAGGTTCCTTGATGATGTAAAGATGGGGAACTAAGTATAATAAGAATGAAGTTTATAAAAGGAGTAAAATAGGTATAGGGGTGGCTAGATAGCTTGCATTTTAAAAACTAACTGAGCTGGTTATAAGTCATGATATTTTATAAAGTCCCAAGATCATTGAAAATGTTTTCCATTTGAGAATGGTAAGATGTGTTTTCAGATATTGCATCATCTAAATCTTCTGGTCTATTATTAAAATGATCAAGAGTGGGTAATAATGATTAGAAATTGCAACTTATGAGAATAGGACACACTTTATTAAAGGATATGGAGGTTGCTTGGAGCCAAGTGAGAATCAAAAGAGGTCTCCAAAGGTTACAGAGACTCAGAACACTTATATTCTGAGGTTCATCCAATGAAGGACCTCACATGTAACACCAAGTACACACTATCAATATGATTGATGATACTCATAGTAGGTTAACATTATGGTATTTTTTTGGTATTTGTAATGCAACATAAAAAGGGGTTTAAGGAAAAAGTTTTTAGTGAGAGTGGATTCATTATGAGAATGTTTGAACTAATTGTCTCCAAGTAAATGAAATCCATTAAAAAGAAAGTTCTCACTAAATTGGCAGTCTATAAATCAATGTAGCCATCCACACCCATGATAGAGAAAAGTTAGCACATGAAAGCAAGAAGATAGGCATTAAAAGGAAGCAGAGTTTCCAGCAATTTTTGAAGCTCTACGCAAGCTGATAAAAAGGAGATGCCAACACAGAGCAGACTGCCCATGCATAGTAGAGAGAGCAATTCAAACAAAGAGTTCAATGCCACAAAAGAAAGACTTGCACATGGTCAAAGGCTGAGACAAGCTACATGAAGGAAAAAGGTAGCGGCATTAAAAACAACTCATACCTGGAAACAAAGGATAGCCAAGCATAAAAAGGAGACAATAGTCTTTTCAAAAGACAACCCACGCATTGAGAATGAACCTCCAAACATAGAGTAAGCTGATACCAGTTGAAGAAGATGTACTTCACAATAGGTAAATGAGAGAATCTGCATGCTATAGCAAAATGAAATGAAACTTCATGCATTTAAAGAGATCTGTGCAAGTCAAGGAGAACCAACAAACTGGGGGAGTCAAAAATTTAGTGGACTCCCCATGCAACAAAGAAGATCATGCCATTTCAAAATAAAGGAGCATCTGCACATAGCAATTAAGAATCCACACATTAGAAGATGAAAAAAATCCAAGCAAGCATGGTCAAACCCACAGTCAGCACTAAAGAGGAAGCGTGAACAACCCACACGTAGGGAGAATGAGTGGCACAAGGGGTAGTTTGTAAAAGATGCCCACAAAGGGGAAAATGCCCAGCAATATTACAAAGTGCAGTTGGGAGTGCTATTTTAAAATAAGAAAACACTGGTCAAAGAACACACAACACAAGAAATAGAAAACCATGCCATACATGAAACATAGCCTCACGTAAAGAAAGAGAATAGTAAGCCAACATTATAGCAAGGAGCAATCAACATTTCAAAGGAGAATGTAAAAAGGAACCTAAAAATTGAAGAAAAAGTTGTCTCGTGCCCAAAAGAAGAGGCAGGGAACTTGCTAAAAGGGAGATTCACACCTGGCGAGTTTAGAGCCATGTCAACAGAGACCCTGCACCAGTCAATATGAGGAGCCCACGTAAAAATAGAGACCTCCAAGAAAATAAAAAGCCGAGCAAAGCATGAAAGAACTCACACTTTGGAGCCATAGGCATTAAAAAGATAGTCAACTCATGTGTGATAGAGCTTAGAGCTGCAAGTTTTTAAATAATTCCAGGCGGCATAATATGAAGAATACCACAGTCAATACATGTTAACAATATAAAGCCCAGGCCAATCCAAAACATAGAAGCCATGGCAATTTAAAAAAAAAAAGAAAACTACTATTAAAGAAGAGGAAGCCATTCATGCAGAGAACAAAAGGGATAATAGTGGGCCTTTATCTCACATTCATCGTGGGCAAGACTTTTTGAATTTTTTAATACTATCTTGTGTAGAATGGCTTGTGTCCATAAAAAAAGGGCTTTTGTAAGCTACAAGGTTAGGTGGGTCCCTTGTGCAATAAATGTGGAAGATAGTTGGAGGATGTCAACCATCAAATTTTGAACAAACATGCATGTTAACCATGATGACATCAGTAAGAATGAGCCACCGAAAAATTGAAAAATTCGGTGAGTCACTACCTCGCTAGCTAGAAAATCTAGGATTTCCAACTAGCAACATAGCAAGTTGCCGAAAAACCTCTAAAAATCAGTTAAAGTAAAATACAAGGTAAAAGAAATGTGGGTCCCACTAGGATATGGAGCAACAAATCAAGTAGCACCAAGTGGCAGCTAGCAGGATGGTGAATGATGACATGGAACTTGAGTGTTGAGATCATGCCAAGTGATGAATTGTGTGTCCATTGCTATCTCACTAAGGATAAGTTGTTCATGCAATAACATAGCAACATAGCAAGCTTTGATGTGGTGATGACATGTGACAGTGAAGGATAGGGTCACTGGCTAATCACAAAGTGACACATGGCATTGTTGGATGGTTAGAGCAAATTAGAGGTTGACAAGTGGCACTGTCTGATTGGTTGAGGGGTAAAAGAGTTTAAAATTGAAAAATGGTTGCACGTTCAAATGCAATTAAAAATTTGACTTCAAATCATAAATTTCTATAGTTTAACTATAGAATATTTTTAATTTTTAATTTTATTATTTTATTTGAGTCTGGTCATGGAATAGAGGCCTGATCTTTAGAAGGCCATAACTGGAGAAATTTTTAACCGAAATGGGCACTCCAATATACCACCAAAATTGAGAAAATTTGAATTTTCCAAATATGAAGTTAGATTGTGCACATGTGTTCACTAGTTTGAGCTATAAGCTAATTTGTGAATTTTGGGGCATTCTTGATAGATTAGGCAAATTTAAACATTGATCATCAAAATTGGTTAAAGGACGTATATGAAGGTTTGGTGAAGTCTCAAAGAGAAGAAAATTAATTCTAAGATGTTTTCTTGGCTTCTTGAGGTTATTATAACTGGTTTTTCACTTTTACCATGATTTCATTTTAACACTAAAATCAGTTACATTCTTTCATCATGAAATTTCTTAGATATGTCTATCTTGTAGAGACCAAATGATGGGATTAGATATGTAGTTATAGAGAGAAGGTAGATAGAGTCTTTTTTAGCTTCTTAGGAAGGAATTCTGAGGGAACACATGTCAATTGCAAGTTGAATCTGGGAATTTCCCTCTTGATACTTATACTTTCTTCTTCTCTTTTGCAGGGGTTGGAAAATATTGGAATGTTTTCTCTGGTATGAAGATAGTAGAACTGGCCTTGGAATTGATGAATTATGAATGTAAGACCTAGGATGTGTTGCCTCCAGACCATGAAGCTTTGCTTTGGCTATGATACCCCCATCCCATCCCATCAGCTTCTCATTCCCACCATTTTCTCTCTTGTATGACAACATTTGTTCATTGAATGGTCAGGTTTATCTAGTTCTTTGTGAGTTAATGTCATGCATTTTTATGTATTATTTCAATGAAATCAATACAAGGAATAGCAAGTGTTTAGTTTCAATTTAAATCGTGTCTCCTTTCTCGATTGAGTTGTGATGTTTTATGGTCTTTGACAGAGAGCCTAGATCATAGTTGCAGTCCCTTAAGGCTATATATTGCTTCATTGTTGCTTGTAATTAAATGAATTATGTAAATTCTTTAGAGATTCAAAAGAGTTTTGGGTTTATAAAGGAGGATATCAGGTAAGAATGAGTTTTAAATTGAACATTGATATCCAATTTATAAGGTAAATGGATAGATCTGGAGTCTTGGCATGAGAATTGTGTTCTAGATATCCAAAGTGCATGAGGGAGATTCATGAATTACCCAATGGATGAGACACTGATCTATTATAAGATCATAAGTTTTTTATTCATACCTAGTTTTCATCCACTTTCCCCACCCACATAAAATCAAAATCAAATTCAAATCATCTTTACATTTTATGTTGAAGAGCTAGAATAAATTAACCCTCACTCAGCTTATGAGATTCATAGATTTGCATTTAGCTACTATATATTTGTGTCATTTCATGAGTTATTAGGAGATATAAGGGCTTTTATCTGCTTTATTAGATTCAAGAGTATGTTTTTGCACTGGTACCATATTGATTGAATTTGAGGTCCACCCACCTAGGTCTTACAAAGCCTGAAGTGAAGAAGGGTCAAAGCCTTATATTTGGCCCAGTGTCTAAAATGATGTGTTGAAAATGGGAGTTAGGTACCCCTAGATGTGTCATCTTCTCATCGATGTAATTGGAAACCTACAAAATTTTCAAACACCAATAGACCTAGAGGATCTTCATGTAGGAGATTGATTTTATGATGCCTTGGTACCATGGTTGAGTGGGAGTTATTTTCATGGATATATTTATTGAGTGTTTGCAGATGTTGGAGGTTTGTCTTAGATCTTATTGCTACAGAATTGTCTTTGACATTTGCATATTGTACTTGTTATCTACATGGTGTATGAATATGGTTAGATCTTGAGGACTCATGAGGTTCTTGGTTATCTTCATGGTGTGTGGAGATAGTTCTTCATGATATGTGGAGATGGTTTTCTTCATGGTGTGTGGAGATGGTTGCATCTTGAGGACTCATAGTGTTCTTGGTAAAGGTGTGGTTTATACTTTCATTTGACATGTTATCCTTGGTGTGAGGATGGTTTCATTCTCATGTCATGGTATACTCTTGATACACATTTAGAGTTGTGACATATTATAGTATGTTCATATGGAGCATGTTGTCTCTTTGGTTGAGATGGTAAGATCATGTTGTCATGTTTATGTTGTTGAGGCCATGGTTGGAACTTTGACATTGATCTTGGTTTAGTTTATTGGTATTGAGTACATTGATCATAAGATAGATACTTCATTATATTTCTATGTTGCATTTGGAGTTGGCATAAATTGATTGGTTAAAAGGGCTAATGGATACTTAGAGATGGTGGTGATGTTTATTTCTCTTGGATTAGAGAAATATTTGTTGGGACATTTGATGGTTTCAATAGGAAGTCTGAGGGGAAATTACCTAATATGGACTTGAGAGAAAAATTTTCTTAGACAAGTCTTAGTTGGAGACTTGGATATCTTGATGGGAATTCTCATTCCCCACTCTTGGTCTACTTGGCAGTTTGCTACTTGAGAGGTATAGCCCATTATTTCTCTTAGGTACATTATGTTTATACTTGTCTTTCATGGATATGGATCTTGAGCTATAGTAAATGAGTTAGTTTTGGAGGGTTTATTTGAGAGATGGTTTAGCATTGGTTATCTCCATTTTAATATGTTGTTATGCTAGTTCAAGTTTTGAGATGGTTCTAGATTGGGCATATTCCTTGGTTGAGGAATGGTTTATGAGTTTGATCTTCTTATGAGAGGCTTACATCCATGATTATTTATATGGTATGGTTTGGGTGTTGTTGAGGCTTCTTGTTGGGGTTTTATGGAAGAGATCATACTTGCATAGTTTACATCTAAAGGTGTGGGTAAAAGGACATGATACAAGTTATGATTTGCATAGTTTCTTTGTGGTCTTGGTTATCTTCATAGATGTTTGATTTCACTTATATTGTATTTGAGATTGGTTAGAGATTGTGATCATTGGTTTGTGTTCATGTATGTCACATGAGAGATGACATGGTTATTCCTTTATCTCTTTCTTCTATTGGTTGTGGAGAGCTTGGGAGATTGTTGGAGATTTTTTATGAGAGTTGTTCTTGTAGCTTATTGGTTTATGTGTTGTGGATGTCCTTCAGACTACATGGATTCACTTCTTTGAGATGTTGTGAGTGGATTGGTTATAGAGTTGACATTATCTTTTGCAGTGGGAGCTTCTTGGTATATATGTGATAGGTATTGCTCTTGAGGCTTGTGATTGTAAGTTATAGATTGGATATGTTAATGATGTGAGATTCACTTGGTATACCTTTGGAGGCATGGATAGTTGGATGGGTTTGACACTTGTTGTGGGTGCCATTTTAGCTATGGCTATTTTGACAACTATGAATATATGTGATTACCTTTGGATCAAGCTTTTGTTTGTGCTTGGCATTTTAGTTGGTATATGATTTTATGATCTTCTAATGCGATAGGTTGATTGGCTTTCTCTTTGGATGGCTTCTATGTATGTCCAGTGGTAGTGGCATAATAGGAGGTGACATCATTCATGTTTGAGATGTTGGAGAATTTGATTTTGTTGTGGGTACTAGAATGGAGCACTTTGTGTACTTTGATCCATAATGGTGGATGTGCTAGGAGGGATTGTTCCCTTATTCATTTATGTGGCTACAAATTTACCTTATACAATGTATACAACAAGTGGGAGATTGTTGAGATAATGGGTGTTGAACACATTGCATAATAATGTTATATTGTATTATTTTATTATATAATGTTGCATCTAGATGGATGCACAACATGTAAAGATTCCCAAGGGATATTCTTGATGATTTGTATTGTAACATTGTGATAATATTTCATGTAATTATTTAATATTGGGGAAAAGAGTTCAATGACAATATTAAATGTGGGGTCAGTAGGTTTGGTAGCACATGGTTTTAGCACATAGTTTATGATGGTTTTGTGGGACTTGCTTCTATATAAGTAGCCACAAGGGTATTTTTTGGTGTAATAAGGAGAAGATAAAAGGAAAGACTCAAGTAGGACAAGGCTAGATAGGTTAGTCAAGGGAGCATTTGTGAAGATTGGTAGCATGGCATGGGATGTGTGGATTCATGCTTGTTCACATGGATTGCTCAGTTGTGGTTATGGATTTGAAGGCTTCCATGGTTGTATAACAATGTTATATTTGTTGAATAATACAAGGTGATGGATGCTTTGGAGGCTGGCTTTTTTCCTCAATGAGGGTTTCCCAGGGTATGTCTTGTGTCACATTTTTGTGGGGAAATAAGAATTACATGAAAATATAATAAATAATAGAAAATAATAGATCACACAGAAGAGAACAAAAGACACCAAGATTTAATGTGGTTCACCCAATCATTGGACTATGTCCACCAAATAGCAAGTCTTATATTATTATGATCTAGTGATTATAACCTAATTACAATTCATAATCCCTTACAACTCAATACCATAGCAAGAACCAATTTTTGCATCACCTACAATGAAACAATCCCTAACCATAAGCCCTTTTAGACAAGATTTTTATGCCACTTTTAGGGTTACAACATGTCGACCATATGTCAGCCATACATTGGTCAAAACATCAGCCATGGGATAGAATATTTTTAATGTATAACACTTTCCTGATCAGTGACCACAAACACCCTCAGAGGGATTATTATTTCTTTATGGATAGCCAAAGTTCCATTCATCTTGCCAATAATTCAGCTCTACATTCAAAGATAAAATACATTTAGTTGTGGTACCATTTCATTTGGTCAGTTTTGGATGATGGACAGTTAAAGCTGGATAAGATACATACAGATGACAATCTAGCAGATATGTTTATAAAGATAGTCACAAGGGAGAAGTTGAATTCCTCTTTAGTTTTGATTGGTCTTCTCAACTAAACATGAATAAAAGAGTAGTAGAGTCTAGGGTGTTTTGATCTAGTGGAAGCCCCATGTGGTAGTATTATTGCTACAAGATCAGTCTCCAAGTGGAAGATTCTTGTCTAGTGTGGAGTCTTATTAGTCCCCAAGTGGGAGATTGTTAGTTTGTGGTGACTAATTAGGAAAGTATTGTACATAAAAAAATTTGTCCCATGGCTGACATATGATTGACATATGGCTATCAAGTTGTAACCCTAAAGAGACATAAAAATACTTGTATAAAAGGGCTTAGGGTTAGGGATTGTTTCATTTTACATGATGTGAAAATTGGCTCTTTTTGTAGTATTGAGTTGTAAGGGATTATAGATTGTAATCAGGTTGTAATCACTGGATCATAATAATATCGGACTTGCTATTTGGTGGACATAGCCTAGGGATTGGGTGAACTATGTTAAGTCTTGGTATCTTGTATTCTTTTTTATGTGATATATTATTTTCTATTATTCATTATATTTGCATATAATTGTTATTTATATCCATGGTTTAATCCGAACAAAAAATGGTATAGCAGAGAGAATAACATGTTAGCTACAGAAGCAACAAGAGCTATTTTAGCTGAGAATGATGTATACAAGATGTTTTGGAGAGAAGTTTTGAATACAACTATCTACACTATGAATAGAGTATAGGTTAGGAAATATACAAACAAGACTCCTTATGAACTATGGTTTGGTCTCTCACCTATAGTTAAGTATTTTAGAATTTTTGGCAATAAGCGTTATATCAAAAGAGATGATGTTATTGGTAAGTCTAATGCTAGAAGTGATAAAGATATGTTTCTTGGTTATTCATTAAAAAGAAAGGCTTATAGATGTTATAATCTAAGAACTAAGACTATTATAGAAAGTGCAAATGTGAAAACTGATGAAAAATCTAGGATACAAGAGAGAATGATTGATTATAATTTAGATGATAATATTGTTACTTAGCCAAGGAATGATAAAGTATTTCTTGAGACTAACAATGATGTATAGAATAGAGGAGAACCAAGGTATGATCAAATCTTGAAACCTTCAACAAAGCCAAGAGTTGAGATAAAAACTCCTATTTTGGGAAAGAATATGACAAAGAACCATCCACCTGAGCACATTATTAGAAGTAGAGATAAAGGAGTGATGATAAGAAGCAGAGTTAATGAAGAACTATGTTGATATCCTGAGTTGAACCTAAGAATATAGATGAAGCATGTAAATATGATTATTGGAAACAAGCTATGAGATAAGAATTGGATTAGATAGTAAAGAATGAGACATGGAAATTGGTCCCCAGACTAGTGAACAAGAATGTGATTGGAACTAAATGAGTATTGTTGGTGTTTGAAAACACTAGAGGGTTTTCAATTATCTTGGTGAGAAGATGACACATCTAGGGGCAACTAACTCTCATCTTCAACACATCATTTTAGACATCGGGCCAACTTTAAGGCTTGACCCTTCTTCACTTTAGGCTCTACAAGACCTAGGCGAGTGGACCTTAGATTCAAACAATATGGTACCAGTGCAAAAACATACTCTTAATCTATTAAATAGATAAAACCCCTTATATCTCTTGATGACTTATGCAATAAAAAAGAAGTGCAGTAGCAAATTACAACTCTATGGAATGCACAAGCTGAGTGAGGGTTAAACTATTCTAGCTCTTCAACATAAAATGTAAAAATGATTTGAATTTGATTTGATTTTGTGTGGGTCAGAAAAGTGGATGAAAACTAGGCATGAACAAAAAACTTATGATCCTATAATAGATTAGTGCCTCATACATTGGGCAATTCATGAATCTCCCTCATGCATTTTGGATATCTAGAACATAATTCTTATGCCAAGACTCCAAATCTATCCATTTACCTTGTAAATTGGATATCCATGTTTGATCTGAACCTCATTCTTACCTAATATCCTCCTCAATAAACTTACAACCCTATTGAATCTTTGAATCATTTACATAATTCCTTGAATTACAAGCAACAATGAAGCAACATGCAGCCTTAAGGGACTACAATTATGATCTAGGCTCTTTGTTCAAAGACCATAAAAACATCATAGCTCAACTAAGAAAGGAGACAAGATTTAAATTGAAACTAAACACTCGTTGCTCACTGTATTAATTTCCTTGAAATAATACATAAAAATGCATGAAATTAACTCATAAAGTACCTAATGAACCTGGTTACAGATTGAACAAATGCTATCATACAAGAGAGAAAATGGCGAGAATGAGAAATTGATGGGATGGGAAGGGTGTATCACAACCAAAGGAAAGCTTCATGGTTTGGAACCAGCACATCCTAGATCTTCCATTTAGACTTCATCAATTCTAGGGCCAATTCTACTATCTTCATTCCAGAGAAAATTTTCCAAAATTCCAACCCCTACAACCAATGAAAGAAGGAAAGATATAGCAAGAAGTGAATTATCAGATCTATTATGCTATTGACATGTGTCCACTCAAAATTCTTTCCCAAAAAGTTAAAAACCCTTCTCTCTACCTTCTTTCTATACCTATAAATCAAATCCTTGCATTTTACCTCTAAAGACATCAAATATCTCAGAAACATGATGATGAAAGGATGTAACTAATTTTGATGTAAAAATGAACTCAATGTAAAAGTGAAAAAATAGTTAATTGGCTTCCAAAAAATAAGAAAACCCTTTAGAGTCAATTTTCTTCACCATCAAGCTCCAACAAACTCTTATGTCTACATCCTAGCCACTTTTGATGATCAATGATCAAATCTACATGTTCTACTACCAATGCCCTGGGAATCACAAATTGGCCTATAGATTGAACTAGTGAGCACTTGTGTACAAACTAACTTTAGATTCAAACAATTCATCTCGTTCTAGTTTCAGTGGTATATTAGAGAACCCATTTTTGATAAAAATAGCTCCTGTCATGGCCTTCTAAAGATCAAACCTTTGTTCACATGTTTGCAATTAAAAGAATCAAATTGAAAATTTTTAAATACTCTATAGTTGGAACTATAGAATATTCAATCATTGAAATCAAATTTTTCAAGTTTATGACTAAACATGCACAAAGATATCTTTTTTATTTTAAAAACTCTTGTTCTACCCTTCAAACAATTGAGCAACGCCACTTGTCAATCTTTGATTGGCTTTGACCATCCAACTGGCACCATATGTCACTTTGTGATTGGCCATTGGCACTCGGGAAAGACCCACCTTATATTCTACCATATTCTTCAAATTTCTAGCAAGTTTCCATGTCGCTCACTAGAATTTCTCAACCTTTTCAATGGTGACTTGGCAACCACTAGATTTTGGCAACTTTTTCCTACCATCTTTAACTATCCACATCATCACCACCTCATTGTGCCACACCAACAGTTGCCAAGTTGCTACATTAACTTCCCTGCATCTTTGATTTGGTGACATAGCGATAGTTACATGATCCACCATGTGGCATGATCTTGTTCCATCTCTATTTTTGGTTCCATGTCATCATTCTTGCATCCTTGTTCAAAATTTTGTTAATGTCACCTCTAGTTGAGCACAGGCTGGAATCCACTGCAAGAAAACTTGGCTTTGAAAAATCCCATCTATTTAATACATTTTAATAATAATGTGCAAGAGTATTTAAAAATTTAAAAACTCTAAACCACATACAATTTGGGATAAAATCCATTTGATGGCTTTTCTTTGCATTTACCAGCCCGTGGGTTCCTCTTTGCTTTTGAAGATATAGCTCCCTATTTTAAGCCATCCCTACTCCATTCCTTGCAAAAATCAAACAGACACCCTCTAGTTTAATTAGAGCATGGAGCATTCTCTTTTTATTATTTGCATGAGCATTCTACCCTTTTTTTTATACTATTGTTGTCTCTCCTTATACTGGCCTCCTTTTTAATTTGAATGTTCTTCCATTTGGCATTGATTGGTAGCATTCATGCTTTGCGTTGGCTCTCTCTTACATTTTTTGGATGTCTTGAATTCCTCTTAGGCCTATGGCTTTCACTTAAATGTCATGGCTCTTGCCTTTTTTTGTGAGTTTTCCTTTTGTGCATGAATTTCATTTTCTTACTTGTATGGCTTCTTCTATGTGCTTACTTGCGGGTTTTATTCTCTATTAGTAGTCTTCTTACTTGCGTGGAGTTACTTCAAAATGTTTGGGCTCTCCTTATTATTCGATGGTGGATTTTTCTAATTGAAGTAGGCTTCCATTTCTAGTTTAATTGGCGGCTTTCTTTCTTTAATGTATTCCCATGTCAACACATGGGTTCTCTGCAGGCTCTATTCATGTTTTAGATTTACTCCTTTTTTACATTGTTGGCTTTCACTTGGGTCTTCTCCTGATGCATGAGTGCTCCTTCTAAATGTCTTTCTGCTTACAAAGTGTGAGTTCCTCAACTTTTTTAGGTTGCATGGGTTCATATTAAAGTCAACTCTTCTTTGACTAGATGTGGAGTTCATTCTGCCAAGTGTGAGTATTTCTTTGCCTCTTTTTAAATGTTGTCTTCCTGTTAAACTCTACCCCCTTTTTGTTCAATGTTGAGTCTTCCTTTTAGCTGCTCACTCCTATTCTTTTCAATCTAGCACCTCTTTTTTCAATAATGGCTTGGTCTCTTTAACACTTGAGTGAGGCTTTTATTCCCTATGCCATGGTACTTTGGCATTGGCAATCATACTTTATGAGCTGAGTAGCCTTGAAAACATAGAGATTTGTAGGCAGAATATAGTAAGCATAATCTTAATAAATGGAAACCATTACAACATCAAATATCTTCAATTTTATCACATGGAAAATCTATTTCAACTAGATTTTTCATAAACTGAAAAGGGTGTCAGGAATCTCAGATCTTGTAAAGCTTGAAGAGCTTGACATTCACAACTGTCCTAAGCTCAATGGATTGCCAAGCCTTTCCAATATAGAATGCATTAGCATTCCTAAATCATCTTGCGAGCCTTCAAGAGTTCGGTATTTATTAATGTAGTAAGTTGGAAGAGCTATCAAGTCTTTCCCATTTAAATTTTTAGGAGGAAATTACCATTACTTGTGGGAAGTTGCAAACCATTACACTACCAACATTCGATCTTACAAAGCTTGTGTGCTTTGAAAACATAGATCTCCCCTTTAGAGTATCAAAGACTTCGACACCTCTTGGAAAAGAAGTCACATTATGTTCATTTTTCTCTCCACAACCTTTGTAGAAATATCTTGGTTTATTTTGGATGGGATGATTTCGAATGTTTTACTCTTCTATGTGATGTTATAGGTCTTATAATCTTCTATATTTTAAAGACATATAATTACCACCTATCCACATCTAGAGGCACCTAGAAAACACATCCACACAACAAGTGCATGTTTGATTGCCACGTTCATGATATATTTAAAACTTCTTCAAGGTAATTAGCATGTCCAATAAGATCTACCCTCTTAGTAATCTGCTATAGATTGGTCGAATCCCCCAAAATGGGTCTAAATAAAAAATTTTCATTTCCAAATGACTGAATTGCAAAATTGATCCATCATCCTTCTCAGACTAACTAGAATCCAATTCAATCACTGAACCATTAATTAAAGCTCACTTTATCACTTATTTGCAAACTGTCAATTTGGTGCCAGGAGGTCCTTTGACTAGCCTTAAAAATTGATCCAAACCTCTAACTGGGCTCTAAAAACTGCCACACTAACTCTTTGTTCTGCATTCTTGCACCTATAAAATCTCATCTCATGATGAATTTTGGGTCAAAAGATATTTGCTATCAAAGTCGACCTCTTAGAATCACCTACAGATAAACATGTCAGAAAATATTAAATTGGGTTTGGAATCAGCTTTGAAAATAGGGTAAATTGACACTTGGGAGAATGAAAACTAGGATGTTGGTTCACTATCATGAGGAGAGTATGGATCTACAATTTGGGCTCATGAAAAAAAATTGGGCACAAATGGCAAGTGGTCAAAGTGAGCTACTCATAATTTATAGATTGAAACAATGGTAGAGAAGCAATTTTTTGCAAATAGAATAGACTTGGAAAAGTGTGCAAATGGATTTATCAAAGCATAAAAACTGGCACACTTATAATATTTTTAGAGGACAACATAGTGGTATAATCCATTTGATCTATGAAATCATAGATTAGGAGTTATGACATAACGAACAGAGGTTCCAACAAATTTGCAAATGCTAACACTAGCAAAAAGATAGAAATTACATTTGGAATCATGTTCGAAAACTAATCAAATAAATTCATCATGAGCTAAAACTTGAAATGTAACAACTCTCTAACATTTATAATATAACAAAAAAGTAATTTTAACATTTTTATCAACTGATCAAAAGTTATAACACATCAAACAAGGCTTGCCAGAATCATGTGTAATGTGCATCAGGATGAAAACAGTAAACTACCAAATTTGAGGGATTCGAAACCTAGTCAAACAGATTTAGAACAACTCAAAATCTAAAACATAGGTTCTTTGGTATGGACACTAGAAAATCTCAAAGTGGGGGGTTATGACACATTACTAGTTAAAAGATATTCAAATGCAAACTGGGCCTCTTGTCACTATTTGACACTAATGGGTAAAAATGCAGATTTGACACTGGCTCAAAATGAGACTTCACAAAATGACTCGAAATGTCAATTTAACTTCATGGAACAAGTGGATAGGCTGATTGGAGGGTGTTAGAAACATAAAATACCACTTGGGACTCAAAGGTACAGCTGGGTATGAGCTTACTTAAAAGCATTTAAAGGGCTCAATTTCTTCAACGATGCTCAAAATTTGGGCTATAGTTTTGAGCCTCAACAAGTATTCAGAAAAAAGATGAATGAGAAAGGTGAAGTTGCAAGGAAAAAAGAAAGGTTTGTATGTAAAGGTTATTCACATCAACAAGGAATAGACTATGATGAGACTGTGCTCCTATGGCTAGAGTAGAAGTAGTAAAGTTATTCTTAGCATATGTGACATATAAGAAATTCAAAGTGTATCAAATGGATGTCAAGTCAGCATTTTTTAATGGAGAACTTGAAGAAGAAGTGTACATAGAGTAACCTAAAGGTTTTCATTTAACAAATGACAAGGACATAGTATGCAAACTAAAGAAAGCATTGTATGGCATAAAGAAAGCACCTGAAACTTGGTATGCAAGGTTGGACAAGCATTTGACAAAGCTTGGATATAGCAAAGGTATGGCAGATAAAAATCTTAATTGGAATGAAATTGATGATGGATTAATAATTTTGGTAATATTTGTTGATGATATCATATTTGGAGGAAATAATGATGAATGTGACAAGTTTTTAAAAGAAATGAAGTAAGAATTTTAAATGAGTATGATAGGTGAAATGAATTTTTTTCTAGAATTATAGATTGTATAGGATAAAGAAGGAATCTTTATTTCTCAGACTAAGCATTGATCTTGGATTGGTTTTGACAAGTGAGTTTCAACATATTTAAGTCATTTACTTAGTTTATGTTGAACTAGTAACACATGTCGAGCTCAACATGTAAATATTAGACCATGCCAAGCTACAATGAGTGTCGAGTCACTAATGTGCCAAGTCACTCAGGTGCTAAGTAGATAGACCATGCCAAGTGATTTAGGAGCCAAGTAAATAGTGGATGTTGAGTAGTGTAGGTGTCAAGTTAGAACAAGAATATAGTGCATGCCAAGCATCAGTAACTTCATATGTTGAGTAACATAGTTTTGACATACTTGTTTGTAATGGCACAAACAACTAAGTAAACCATTTTCAAGCTGACCTAAGGATAGATTACAATCATTTGAAGATAAGAAAAAATATATATGTGGATTTACTATGTAACTACATCTAGCCAATCAAAAAATAGGAAGGTTTAAGTGGAAAATTGATGAATCTTAGCCATAAATTCATACCTAACCCTAAGCCACATAAGTCTTCTTAATGAGGACAAAACCCTAAACTTCTTATGAGTGTGTAAGGGATTAAAGGAGAATTATAGAGAAGTTTTCATATAGAAAATAGTGCATTCATGGAGACTTAGAAGTTATGAAGAAGGAATGAATTGTATAATCAATTAGAGAAGAACAAATGATAGAGAGAAGGATACAACATTGGAACATATGATCGTGAAGGATCAATTAGACATTGGGTAGAGTGTTAGACTATGGTGACTACTTAGGGAAGTACTATACATACGCCATAATTCCTCACCAAAGTTTGGGGCTAGGCCAAGCCTTGAGTGGGAGTTTGGGGGTGGCACCCCCCAATACAACAAGGGCTGATAGGCCATGGCTATCTAGGGATTCAAGGGCAGAGCCCCCAAAAAAAAAAAAATTTTGGGCCCTTTTTTATCAAGATTTTGGGCTGACATGTAATTATTAATTGTAACCCTAAGGCAGTAAAAATACTTGTATAAAAGGGCATAGGGTTAGGGATTGACTCATAGTAGGTGATGTGAAATTGGTTCTTGTGGTGGTATTGAGCTGTAAGGGATTATAAATTGCAATTAGGTTGTAATCACTAGATCATAAAAATATTGGACTTGTTATTGGTTGACGTAGCCTAGGGTTTGGGTGAACCATGTTAAATCTTGGTGTCTGTGTCATATATTATTTTTTGATATTGATTATATTTTCATGTAATTTTTATTTCTATCCATGGTTTAATCCTAACAAGTGGTACAAGAACAATGTTATTTTTCAATTATCCTCTGTAGGAAAATCTCATGGTTGAGTGGAAGTCTCACGATTGAGTGGGAGGAATGGTAGACAAGGGTAAGTTGAGGGTTGATAGGTTTAATGGGTAGAACTTCTAGTTACAAAAGATGCAAATGGAAGACTATCTTTATCAAAAGGATTTATGGAAGCTATTTGAAAGTAAAACCAAGAATTAAGGATATATGTAAAATGACGAATGGGAGTTTGCAATAAAAGATGAAATGGAGTCTTTGCTAAAGAATAAGATATGGGATTTATGAAAGTTTTTTACCAGTAAAAGAACCTTACAGAATAAGTGGGTTTAGAGGTTAAAAGAAGAGGATGGAGGTAAGAAAATATTTAAACCTAGGCTAGTTGTAAAAGGATTTTCACAGAAAAAGGATATTGATTTTGATGAGATACTTTCTCTTGTTGTTAAGATGACTTCTATCCATACTATTTTAAGTATTGTGGCTACTTAAGATTTGCATTTAGAGAAGCTTGATGTTAAAACAAACTTTCTTCATGGTGAATTGGATGAAGAGAAATATATGGCTCAACCACCAAGATTTGAGCTCAAAGGTAAGAAGAACTTAGTGTGCAAATTTAAGAAAAGTTATATGGCTTGAAGCAAGCATCTCAGCAATGGTATCTGAAATTTGATAGTTTTATGCATGAGCATGGATACAATAGGTGTCATTTAGATCACTATGTTTACTTTAAGAGATTGGATGATGACAACTATATTATTTTATGTTTATATGTTGATGAATACTTGTAGTTGAGTCTAACATGGATCACATTAAGGGGTTGAAATGTCAATTAGCACATGCATTTGCTATGAGGGATTTTGGGTTAGCAAAAAAATCCTTGGTATGAAAATTTGTAGAGATAGGAATAATAGGAAATTGATGCTATCTCAAGCTGATTATGTTGAGAAGCTATTGCAACATTTCTCTATGGAGAATGCTAAAGTTGTTAGCACACCTTTACATGGTCATTTGAAGTTGACTAAGGAGATGTGTCCTAAGACACAAGAAGAGGAGGATAAGATGTCCAAGGTACCCTATGCTTCAATTAGAGGAAGCTTGATGTATGTTATGGTATGTAATAGGCCAAATATTACACATGTAGTGGGAGTCATTAGTAGGTATATGAGTCATCCAGGAATTGAGCATTGGAATACAGTCAAGTGGATTCTTAGATATTTGAGAGGAACATCCAATAAGTGCTTACAATTTTGGGATTCTACTACTACTTTGCAAGGCTATGTTGACTTAGATTTTGCAGGGGATATTGATACCAGACAAAGTACTATGGGTTATTCCTTTACTATTGGTGGGGCAACTGTGAGCTAGGTTTCTAGGTTATAGAAGGTTAATACTCTATCCACTATAGAGGTAGAGTATGTTGTCTGTATAGAGGTAGCCAAGGAGATGATATGGCTTTAGTTCTTCTTGGAAGAATTGGGACATCCTCAAAAGGATAATTATTTGTTTATAGATAGTTAGAGTGCTATTCATCTTGCAAAGAATTCAGCTCTGCATTCAAAGACCAAACACATACAATTGTGGTACCATTTCATTCGGTCAGTATCAAGGAATGGAGTGTTAAAGCTGGATAAGATACATATAGATGACAATTTAGTAGATATGTTAACCAATGTAGTAATAACGGAGAAGCTAAACTCTTCTTGAATTTTGGATGGTCTTCTAGATTGAACATGATTAAAAAAATAGCAAAGTCCTAGGTGATTTGATTTAGTGAGAGTCTCATGGAGTAGTGGTATAGCTACAAGATTAGTCTCCAAGTGGGAGATTGTTAGATTATGGTGATAGATCATGGAAGTACTATACATACTCCATAATTCCTTGCCAAGGTTCAGGGTTAGGCAAAGCCTAGAGTAGGGATTTGGGGGTGATAGCCCCCAATATAGCTAGGGTTGATTGGCCATGACTATCTAGGGGTTCAATGGTGGAGCCCCGCCAAAAAAAAATTTTGGGCCCTATTTTTATCAGGATTTTGGGTTGACATGTAATTATTAATTGTAACCCTAAAGTGATAAAAATACTTGTATAAAAGGGCTTAGGGTTAGGTATTGTTTCATAGTAGGTGATATGAAATTTGTTCTCACAGGGGTATTGAGCTGTAAGGGATTACAGATTATAAATAGGTTGTAATCATTGGATCGTAAAAATAATGGACTTGCTATTTGGTGGACATAGCCTAGAATTTGGGTGAACCACATTAAATCTTGGTGTCTTGTGTTCTTTTCTGTATGATCTATTATTTTCTGATATTAGTTATATTTGTATGTAATTTTTATTCATGTCTGTGGTTTAATCCTAACATATAGGTGATCTATTATCAAGCAAGTAAGTGCAAACTATATGATCTATGCTGAGACATTTTGATAGGTGATTTCAGTTAAATCTCTTAACAAAGTAGTCCTTACAAGCTATATGAAATCTTTTAATAGGGTGCTTACTTAATTGTGAGTTGAATTCCTCTAACTAGGTACACTTCTAATAGAATGTTGAAATCCTCTGACAAGGTGGTACTTAATAGTCTTTATAAGCCTTTAACAAAGTAGGCATTTTATAGGGTGGACCATGATTCATGGTCAAACCATTGTAACCTTAATTGGATACACTTTATTTTTGTAGTAGTGAAGATTTGTGGGTTTCATCCCCACCCTAGTTTTACATTCTCATTTGGAGGGTTTTTGGGTGATCATAGCTGGTGTTAAGTGTGTATGTTTGATTACATGTTTACATGATTAATGCATATTCTTTACAAGTTATTTCATTTTATCTATTGAATTCATGAGATGGATGTGTGGTGAAAGTTGTATGGGTTCATGTTTTAACTATTGATTCACCCCTCCCCAAAAGTTCACTCCTTTCCACTTGTAATTTCGAACAATTGGTATCAAAGCCTTGTTCTCTAAAAGAGAAGCTTTGTAGTTTAGAGGAATGACCTTGAAATGGAAGTCTACAAATTGGGAAACACTATTGAGAACTAGGAGATTGAAATACATCTCATACTACATCAATTGAATGAGGCAAGAGAGGAAATGAAGAAATCCTTAAAGAGAAGGAAAGAGATTGCACTAGTAGAAAATGACACACAATACAAAGAGTTAGACACCACCAAGTTATTTGCAGATAGAAAATCCAGCGATTTTGATGCAGTAGTTGTAGATCTAATGGAGAAGAATAGAATCCAAGCTGAGGAAATCAAAAATCTCAAGATAGAGTAAGAATCACAAGCTATAATACTATGTGAGGTAATTGAACAAAAGAAGAAATCCATAGAAGAGAAAGCCATGATTGAAGAAGAAAAAATAATTCTAGCAAATAAATTAGAAGAAAAGTTCACAGAGCTAACAAAGATCTCCAACATGCAATTGGATACTCTAAGTCAAATGATGAATGCCAACTATGAACTAAATGTCAAGAATATTGAGATAACCACATTGAAATTAGAGAATTAACAATTGTAGATTGATCTAAAAAGAGAAAACGAATTTATTGAAAGTTCCAACAAGCTAAATGAAGCCATTAAATACTTTCAGCAAATACTAAGATCCTTAGGTCCAACAATGACATGTCTGGATTGAAATACACAAGCATTGAAGAAGAAGAATCATCAAACGTTGCTAAATAAAGTAACAACAAAGGTAAGAACTCCAAACCTACTTGTCATAATTATGGTAAGAAAGGACATATTTCTAATATGTGTAGGAGAAAGAATACAAACCAAAATTTCAAGCATAAGTACATGAATCATTGTCACAAGTGATAAAAACAAGGTCATCGGGTACATGAATGCAAAACTAGGACCATGCATAAACCAAGATTTGAAGGATATTACTGCAGCTATTAGAAGTATGGACATAAAGACTTTGAATGTAGATCCAAATCCATGTGGTAATCAAACAAGCTAGTAAAGGTAAAAGGCTATTGGAAGTTTTATAACTCGGATTACAATACAAGATATAGCTATCATTACTATCAAGAATATGGACATGTTCATGAGAATTGCATAAAGATACACTACACTAGCAACTACAAAAGGTGGTTGAGTCAAACCACATATTTTAGCTATTTGAAGACTGGTTACATAAGAAAACATTGTCCAACTAGGTCAAAGGCACCAAGTTGTGAATTTGATAAAGGCAAAGGCAAGGTAGATTTTGAACACATTAGAGATGAGATTAACAAGACATGGAAAAATAAAGATGATTGTAGCACCTCAAATGGAAACAAGATCACTCTACCCAATGGGTTAGGTAATCAAACCTCATCAAACTAGACAATCAAGAGGTATGTGGGACTAATATCTAAAGTGTTATATCATACATCAGTTCCAAAAGAAGTTGGTATTGAAAAGACTACATTAGCATAAATGAAGATGCAAGATGTTGTAAATCCAAGTTAAATCTTTAAAAAATTTCATGTTGTTTCTGAGTATGAAATGTTTTATGTATATGCCAAGTGGAATAATAGTTGATGTTGAGTTTCTAGGCTAGCTAGTTGATGTCAAACTCATAGTAGCTATCGAGTGGTGGAAATATCAATAGATACTAAATGATTTTGAAATCAAGTTAATGTGAATTTTATAGTTGTACAAGCACTAAGCATTAAATGCAAGGTTTAGAAGGGTATATGATTGATTTATGCCCATCTTTTATTATTTCAAATACAAGCAAAGAGAGAGTAGAGTGAAAGGCAATTCACAAACTTGTTTACAACATTTTTAGAGAATTTCACAATGATCTCACATAAATTCTTTGGATTTTAAAAGGTGTTTATCATAAGTCAAGCTATGCAGTCTTATTTTGCATAGACCCTAGTTTGACAAATAGCACCTAGTTTGAAGAATGTAGAAGGGAAAGAGGTTTTAAACATTCATCTTATCAATAATGAAGTAAAATAACCTACATTTAAGGTCATCCCTAAAATAGCATATAAACAAGATCCTTCTAGTGCTCTTTCAATGATCTTGCCCAATGTCATTATGGTTCAAGATGTTAGGAAATGTTATAATGACAAGATTGGTAGCATTGGAGAATTAGAAATTAGAGATGCATAGCATAGATTATGTGAAAATGGTGTTTTGAAGAAAGAGTATAAAATTGTTTTGAGAAAGGGCTTGACCCATGCCCTAGATGCTCCTAGTGTTTTCAAGACTAAATGGATTAGAATTGTGTTAATTCGAATACATGATGGATGTTTATGGCTAGAAGGTGGACCAATTAAGATCACCAAGAGAATAATTCATAAGGTTACTTGTTATCCAACTCTAGATCAGCCCAAGACCTTGAGGAGTGATTCCAAGGAAGTGATAGAGAAAAACATAGGGGCAAAATGGAACAAGAGAGCGATGAAAATTGATACTATCACTAATCCACTACTAGACTTTGCTATAAGGTTAATCTCACACAAATTCTATCAATCTAGAAGGTTACATAGTATACCCTACATAGCTATGGATGTTGGTTCTAAAATTGTGAAAAAGGATCATACTTATGATTTGGCTGAGCTATAGTTACAACAACTAATGGAAAATCTTAGAGCTATAAGGAAAAACAAGAGTGAAAAATGCAATTTTTTGTGCAATAATGGTCTATATATTCTTTTATGTGTAGAATACATTTACATCTTTTGGTACAGTTGGATGGAAGACCAATAGGTTAGTTGTAGTTTAGATCAATGAGTATATTGAATAGACGGGTGAAAATTTTGAAACTTTGATGACTAGCTACTTTGAAGATTTTAAGAAATCAATGAAGCAAAGAATGAGGATACCAATTTCATTGGTTGAGAAACACTAAAATGATACATGTTTTCTTGTTGATTCTAACTTCACATATGTGTAAGCTACCACACGAAGGGTCAGATGGTTAAAATCGCTTGGGTATGAAATTAATGTTGATCAAGCATCAACATCCATCATAGCACTCCTAGCAAAGGAAATTGAATAGACTGCCAAGATATTTGGCAAATATGAGGTGATGAAATCAAAGATTAAAATGGAATTGAAAACTACTTCTACACTTAAGAAAAAGGATAAGCTAGTTAAGAATCTTAAGGCTAGATTTGGTGAGGGTGTAGATGAGGAAGAGGAAGAATAGGAAGAGGATGAAGAGGAAGAGAAAGAACAAACTCAAAGACCTCTTGCATTGACTCAAGGCATGGGAGAGCACATGGATGAAGAAGAAACAAAAGGTTTTGATGGAAAAGGAGCTAAGGAAGCACCTACACATGACAAGCCAAAGAAGAGGAAGGCTAAGGCACAACCTATGTCTAAGAAAAAGAAAGTTGGCAAACCTAGCCCAACCAAGCCTACTTCTCTTGCCACTAGAGCAAACACATGTGTAAACACATAGAAGGCCAAGGAGAAGACTAAGGCTATAGATCAAGGATGCCAAATGGAGAAGAAGCAAAGAAGAAATATGTTGCATAGCCTAACTCAGATGAAGAAAGAACTAAATTAAATGATATAAGCCAATTCAAAGTGGTAAGTCATAAACCACATTTTGATTTTGAAAATATGTGAGAAAATGTCAAGAACAATGTAGATTTATCTGGTTTAAAGAATACTAACTTTGATAAATTGGGAAAAGATTAAAAGATTCAAGTGGAAGAGGTATTATATGCCATGATGTTTGAATTTAAGAATACACCACTTTAATTTTTGAACACTACATCAAAAGGATTATATGATATTATTGAGAAAAAGTGGCATTACTATTTAAATTTGGAGAAGGAAATTAGAGAAACAACATTAGCTCAAGTGATGCCAGAGCTAACAAAGGGATAGATTTCTAAGGTTGTGAAGAGACATGCTATTAGGTTTACACCTAATTATAGAGCCTTCAACATACTTAAAAATGATAATGAAAATGTGGTTAAGAAATCAGCCTAGATATGGAAACTAATCTATGGGTTAACCGCTATGGAGCAAGGAGAAGTTGATCCCTTTGGAGATAAATAAGATGATGACAAGGATGATGATGATGTTAGAAATAATAGTTCACCAATATAACTAAGAGGGGGGAGGGGGTGTGAATTAGTCATATAACAATCTAAAACATTTATCTTCTTAAACAATCTCAAACCATTCAATCAAAGTAAACAACCATAAAGAGATGCACATACACAATTACACAAGATATGTTGACTAGCGAAACCCTTGATCAAAGGGAAAACCCTAGTGTGAATGATGCCCACAAAATGATGTACTAATATGAATATTCCTTGTTAGAGGATGGACCCTATTAGGAGTCTATTACAACACTTAGTAAAAAGAGTCCCTGTTAGGAGAATTTGAATCCCTTTTAGGAGATTTCAACCCTATTAAGAGTTGTGTCAACCCTATTAGGAGTTGTAGAAGTTAGTTGAATCCACTATCCAAATAACTTTAGGATCATATCAATGAACCCACTATGCAATTGATATTGATACTATTCCTTTAAGAATAATAGATGTGTGACAATATTTTGCTTCTTCCTCTATCTAGTACATTAAAATTCTTCACCTTAAGATCATGCAATCAGATCTAGAACTCTATAACCATCAACAGTAATTTTTAAGGTCACTTATACACATTAGCAAATCACTCTGCTCTGCTACTTCACAAGTCGTAACTCTGCTTTACTCATCGGTCTCACTCATGATGTATAAACCTTAGAAAACATCTATCCTTTATATCAAACTCAATATCAAGTCCTTGAGTCAGCTTCACATTTTACCATATGTTAATTAAATGAAATACACATTTAATTCATGCTATCAACTCATAGTTATACCCAAACTTTCACACTAATTGACATCATTAATGGTTAGTGCCCTACCTCTAATTAATTGTACAACCCTTCATTTCAAATACAATTTTTTGTATCAATCATACAATAAGGATTGTTTTCCTAATGCTCTATTTCCATGTAGTTCTTTGTATATCATTAATATCTTTTGAACATTGTTGATTCAGGTTCTTTGTACTTGTCCATGTGTCCAATATATATTGCAATATGTGTTGGTAACTGCACATAAGTATATATGTAATGTATTGTCCTTAATACAAAGATCATAGTCTTTTGCTCCAACAGTCTTTACAAACTCATTATTATGTTGTCATCAATGACAAACACAATCATAAAAATGTTCTACACTACTCTCCCATAGGATCAACATTCATTGTAACAATCTCCCCCTTGGCAACATAGATGGAAAACATCTAGTTCCAAGAAAACTAATAAGTCTCTTCATCAATCATATCTTGCTTCACAAAAATCCTTTATTGCAACACTTCTCCCCCATAGTGGAAACTCTCTCCAATGTTTTTCATGTTACTCTCTACCCCATTGACATCAATGTCAAAGATAGTACATAAATGCATCAATTTTTTGAATGTACAATAATCTATCAGCATGACCACAAGCTATTGCTTTACAACTTTTGAATATCTCTATAACCAACACAAGTGTCTAAAGACATTGTTGCATGCCAATTACCTATCACCAAGAGTCCTTGACTGACTTTGTTCATCACAAATACTCCCCCATTGAGGAAGCATTAGCATTCAGTCAAGTCTAACAATGATGCTATATACCCTAGATTGATGCACTTTTGCATCATCTATTTTAAACTAGGCAAGGGAATAACCCCAATCATACCTCTCAGGTACTCAAATGTATCCTTTGGCAAGGCCTTTTTGAAAATGTTTGCAATCTATTCCTTAGTGTTAATTTATTCCAATTTAATTTCCTTCTCTGCAACTTTCTCTCTCAACACATGATACTTTATAGCTATGTTCTTAGTAATAGAATACAAAATAGGATTCTTAGATGTGTTAGGTGTACTTGTGTTATCATAGTAAATGATAATAGGTTCTTTAAATGTAATTCCAATTTCATTCATCATCTATTTCATCCATATGACTTGATTACAATTTTTTGTTACTACAATATACTCTACCTCTGTAGTACTTTGTGAGGTACAATCTTGCTTCTTGTTGAGCTAAGAAAATAATCCTCATCTAATGAAGAATGCTCCTCCACTAGTGCTTTTTTTGCCACCCCTATCTCTAGCCCATTCAACATCTATATAAGTGCAAAGAGTGAAGTCATTTCTTATGTCATACCAAATGCCACAATTTGATGTCCCTTTCAGATATCTAAATATTCTCTTTACTATTGCATACTTATACTATTTGGGACCAATCTATAATCTTTCTACAATTCCAGCTACATTAGCTATATCTAGTCTACTATGAGTTAGATACTACAATCCTCCAATCATAGATTTATACTTCTTTTTCTCAAAAATAGTTGTCTCATCTTTACTTGATAACTTGTGACCAGTTACCATAGGAGTTCCAATAGGTTTACAACTTTTTAGACCAAATCTTTTCAGCAAATCTTTCAAATACTTGGTTTGAGAAATAAAGATACATTGTTTGTTCTAAACAATTTGCAATCCTAAGGAAAATTTCATTTCTCCTATCATGCTTATTTTGAACTTGAATTCTTCATGTCTTATGAGAATTTGTTACGAGCTTCATCATTTCCTCCAAAAATGATGTCATCAACAAATAAAATGATTGTTAGCAAGCCATATTCTATTTCCTTCAAGTACAAGTTACTATATTTTATTCCTTTAGCAAATCCAAGCTTTGTTAAATACTTGTCCAACCTTGCATACTAGGTTCTAGGTGCTTGCTTTAATCCATACAAGGCTTTCTTTAATTTTCAAACCATATCCTTTTCTTCTATCAAAGGAAAACCTTTTGGTTTCTCAATATAAACTTCTTCTTCAAATTCTCCATTCAAGAATGCTTACTTAACATCCATCTGATATACCTTAAAATTCTTATTTGCTGCATATGCCAAGAATATTCTGACTACTTCTATTCTTGCTATAGGTGCATATGTTTCCTCATAATCAATTCCGTCTTGCTAAGAGTAGCCTTTGAATACAAGTCTTGTTTTATTTCTTATTGCTTCTCCTTGCTCATTCATTTTATTTATGAATACCCATTTAGTGCTAATCAAGCTTTTTTCTTTTGGTCTAGGAACTAGTTCCATCTATCATTTTAATTATCTACTGAAGTTCTTCCTCCATTTTTTTAATCCAATAATCATCTTTGATTTATTTATCTACACTCTTTGGTTCTACTTGAGATATTGGACATAGTTCTTCATTCGTTTTTCTTCTTATCATTACTCCCTTTTCTTTACTTCCTAATATTTGATCAGTAGGATGATTTCTTATCAAATTCCTATTTAGAGTAGGAGTTTCTACTTCAATTCTTACTTCAGGTACTATGCTCTAATCTTCTCTTACTACTTTTGTTTGTACATTATTATGCAAGTCATTTTTAGTTTTGAGAAATAGTTCATTGGATTTTTTGGTCATCCTAGAATAATCATCTCCATCAGAGTTATAATCCATCATCTTTTCCTTAGTGCCAAACTTTTCATCAATTTTAACATTTGTGCACTCTACTATAGTTTTTTTTCTATAGTTGAAACATCTATAAGCTTTACTTTTTAATGAATAGCCAATAAACATACCTTCATTGCTCCTTGGATCAAACTTATTAATATCATCATCTCTTTTGATGTAGCATTTGCTTCCAAATATCTTGAAGTATTTGACTAATGGCGAGTGACCAAACCATAGCCCATAGGGTGTTTTGTCCATACCTTTTCTAATCTACACTTTATTTAGTGTGTATAATGCTATATTGACTACTTCTCTCCAAAATGTTTTTGGTACATCATTCTTGAATAACATAGCTCTTGCTGCTTCAGTAATTGATTTGTTTTTTCCTTTAGCAATTCCATTCTACTTATGTATATGGGGTGAGGATATTTGTCTCTTGATACCATGCTTTTCACAATAGATATTGAACTCTCTAGAAGTGAATTCTCCTCCTCTATCAGATCTTAAGTTCCTAATTTTAACTTTAGATTCATTATCAACTTTGTTCTTGAATATCTTGAATTTCTCAAATGCCTCTAATTTTTCCTTAAGAAAAGCTACACAAATCATTCTAGTAAAGTCATCAACAAAAATCATAAAGTACCTTTCTCCATAGAATCTTCTTGTTCTTACAAGGCCACTCAAATTTGTATGAACCAATTCTAGCTTTTATGTAGTACAGAACTACTTGCTAGGAAATGAGACTCTTTTCTACTTAGCCAAGATAGATTCCTTAAAAATAATGTTAGTGGGCTTAGTGATCTTAGGTAAATCTATTACAACAAGTTTATTACTAGCTTTCACAATGTTATCAAAGTTAATTTGACAAAATCTTTTGTGCCATAACCATCTGTTGTCAATCTTAGCTATCAAACATGTTATTTCAATGGAGTTTAACTAAAATAAATTACCTCTAGTTCTTGTGCTAGTACCAAGTAGTTTTCCTTCCTATTTCTTGATAATGCATGTGTCATTACCAAATTGCAATTGGTAACCTTTTTCCATAAGTTGTCCAACACTCAACAAGTTATGTTTTAGTCCATCAAAAAAATAAACATCATCAGTGTATGTTTTACCATCAAGTGTGATAGATCCAATTCCTATAAGGTGATAGGTTACATTATTCCCTACTCTGACAATTCCTCCATCATGGCTTCTAAATTTGACAAGTTTTCTCATAAGACTAGTCATGTGATGTGAACATCCACTATCAATGATCCAATCTTTCCCTTCGACTTATGAGATCAGTGCACTTTATTCTCGGATTTCTTTTTCAAGATCATCTTCCTTTATAGCTATGAATCCTAATTCATCTTCACTTGTGTATTAATTAGTTTCTTCTTCCTCTTCTTCTTCATAAGCATATAAACAACTTCTAAATCTTCTAGATTTGAATCTTCCCTTATACTTTCTTTCTCTTTTAGGACACTTAGATGCATAATGACCACAAATAGAGCCACTTCTTCCTAGATCTTTTCTTCAATAGACTTGTTGTTGCTGGCAATGTCTCCCTACAATTTTGTATTCCTCACTAGACCAAGTTTAATATTCAATGCACAAAATGTTGTCTCAACTTTTGCTAATTCTTCAAATTGTTTTAGATCAAATTTTACAACTTCCAATCTACCAAGCAATGTTTCTTTGGTGAAGTTAGTATTATAGGGTATCATAAATTGAATCATTTATGTTACTATCTTGAAAGGTGGTGTCAGAATTTTCAAGATCTTCCATATCACTCCATCATTAGATTTCTTTCCACCAAGAGATGTGATTCTTGCAACAATCTTAGATATTCTACCAATATAGCTCCTTACAAATTCATCTTCCATTATTCCATCATCTTGCAATGCATAATGCAAAATTTGTAATCTTACCCTTTTTGCATGTCTATGACCTCATAATTAGCCTCTAAAGTTTTCCAAATTTCATGAGATGTTTTGAGTTATTTTACCTGACTATACTCACTTTCAAGTAGAGCTAACAATATTTCTTCTCTTGCCCTTATGTTGCACATAAATACTTCTCTCGACTCCTCAAAACATGTTTCAACATTGTCTTCTTCTACAATGTTTTTAGATGCCTTGGTTACTAGCCAATATCCTGGACCCAGACACAAGAGATGAGTCTTAATTTTATCCTTCCAGCTATCATAGTTTGTGCCATCAAATCTAGGACTTTCCTTTCTATAAAAACTCACCACGGATCTCCCAAAGTTGTTAAAATTTTCCTTCAAGGACCTAATGCTTTGATACGAATTGTTAGAAATAATAGTTCACCAATATAACTGAGAGGGTGGGTGAATCAGTTATATAACAATATGAAACATTTATCTTCTTAAATAATCTCAACCATTCAATCAAAGTAAACAGCAACCACAAAGAGATGCACATGCACAATTACATTAGATATGTTGACTAGGGAAACCCTTGATTAGAGCAAAAACCCCAATTAGAATTATGCCCACAAAATGATATACTAATATAAATATTTCTTGTTAGAGGATGGACCTTGTTAGGAGTCTATTACAACACTTAGTACAAAGAGTCCTATTAGGAGACTTTGAATCCCTGTTAGGATTCATAGAAGGTAGTTGAACCCACTATCTAAATAGCTTCAAGATCATATCAACAAATCCACTGTCCAATTGATTGTGCTACTATTCATTTTAGAATAATAGATGTGCGATAATCTTTTGCTTCTTCGTCTATCTAGTATGTCAAACTTCTTCACCTTCAAATCATGCAATCAGATTAGGAATTTTGTAACCATCAATAGTAACCCTTAAGGTCACTTACATGCATTAGCAAATCACTTTTCTATACTACTACACAATTGGCAACTTTTCTCTATTCATCAATCTCAATCATGATGTCTAACACTTGGAAAACATCTTTTCTTTATACCACACTCAATATTAAATCCTTGAGTCTGCTTCACATTTTACCATATGTTAATTAAATGAAATACATATTTAATTAATGCTATCTACTCATAGTTATACCCAAGCTTTCACACATGCAACTTTCTACCTATGCACTCACTGACATCATTAGTGGTTAGTGTCCTACCTCCTATTAATTGTGCAACCCTTCATTTCAAATGCAATGTGATGTATCAATCATACAATAAGCACTATTTTCCTAATGCTCTATTTCCATATGGTTCTCTATATATCATTAATATCTTCTATACGTTGTTGATTCAGCTTCTACATACTTGCCCATGTGTCCAATACATACTATAGTATGTGCTAGTAACTACACATAAGTAGATATGTAATGTATTTTCCTTAATACAAAGATCACAATCTACTACTTTGATAGTCTCTACAAACTCATTACTATGCTCTCATCCATGAAAAGCATAGTTACAACAATGTTTTGCAATGCTCCCCCATAGTGTTAGCATTCATCCTAACATATGACATGCAAAAAGATGATAATATAGATAATATTGTTAGGGAAAAAACAAAACAACAAACTGATGACAAGGCAACAACTGAATAATAGCAAGATGAAAAAAGTATGTAGGACACACAATTGTCAAGTGTCAGTCCCCCACATGACATAGTCAAGTCAACTAAAACTATTATTGTTAAGGATGTTCCTGATGTTTTAGCCCAAAACATCAATCTATTCACTACAGATGACCTGAAAAATTTATTGGACCAATCTACACTACAAGAAAAGTTATGTGAAAATCTAGTTTTGGTTAGTGTAGATGAACTCCAAAAGGCAGTAACTGATATCACAAGGGACAAGGTGAATCCACAAGAACCACCTTCTACCATCCCTTTAGTAACTCAAGTATAACCTTTGACTCAAACAATAGTAGATACATCTACTAAGTTGACACAAGTGACAAAGTTGTTACTATTGAGAAGAAGTAGGCAAAAGAGAAAGAAAAAATAGGACATATAGATGCATATGTACCTAAAGCACAAGAAAAAGGTGCTATTCAAATCATTGTGATAGATAAGAGTGGATTTCAAGAGAGTGAGGATAAACCTAAGGTGAAGGATCAAGAGGCCATCCAAGCATTGGTAACTCTACCAACATCTAACACTTCTCCTACAAAAGCTCTTCAGAAGCCAAGCACAAAAGCTATACCATTACAGATCTAACTGCCAGGCTCAAGCTCTTCAAAAGTTGAAAAGGTTATTCACTATGGTGATATCACTCTTGATGAAGAGATTTTATTCCTAAGTTTGATTTTGATACA
Source organism: Cupressus sempervirens (assembly GCA_028749045.1). Lineage (NCBI taxonomy): Eukaryota > Viridiplantae > Streptophyta > Pinopsida > Cupressales > Cupressaceae > Cupressus > Cupressus sempervirens. Next base: position 855,684,530 of record CM053783.1, on the reverse strand, counting down.
ATGAAATTGGATCAAATAAGAATTTTGCAACAAGATTTAGAGAAGAAAAAACATTAAGAAATGTTGAGGAGAGAATTTAGGTAGAAACAAGCTCTTCAAGATATTAAAGACATATTTTTAGATGCATTCAGCTTGCCAACTCCTAAAGAGACCAAGCCACTAATTGATCAACTCATAGATATAGTGGTAAAGGTAAAAAATGAAGACCTTGATACTACTGCAAAACTTCTTGAATGGTTTGAGAAGAAGTTCCAAGGAAAAGTCAATAAGAAGATATCTAGTGAGATAAAACTGACTCAATTTGCATTGGCAACAAAGGTTGAGGATGTGAAGAAGGTACTTGAGAGCATACTCTCATTATACACCAAATTTTATGACCCTACACTCTTCACCCAATTCTTAGCCTAGAGAGAAATCTCAATATACTAGGTACAAGGTTTCCTTAGAACCTAGCTCAAAGTGAGAAGCATTTTAATACATTGCTTTAGTCACAAAGTTAGTTCATTATATTAATAGAAGAAGAGGCTCACATAAGAGCCAAATTGGCATGTATATAGGCATCCCTCACCCCACATATGGAGATACTACACAAGGAGCTAGGTTCTGTAGAAAAGGGGGAGACATAGAAAAAGTAGGAGAATATCTTATGGGGGAGAATAAAAGAAAGGGGGAGAATTACAATGTAGAGATAGAAATAGAGTAGCATGAAAGAGTATAAGTGCATTGAAGTCAAAGTGTATCAACAAAAACAAATCTACTCAAGATGGAGAATAGATTTTGGATACAAAATAGATATACTAACTCAATGGTAGTTATAAATTTTGTGGTATATAGGTTATTACAAAATTTTTACAATTTTGAAGTTTTGTATATAAGCCAAGTCATGGATATGTTATGCTCAAAGAGGTTAAGTAGAATATTGTATATTTAAGTGTATTTGACATTCATGTTAAAGGGGGAGATAGTTAATCTTAGATTGGTTTTGACAAGTGAGTTTCAACATGCTTAAGTTATTTACTTAGTTTATGTGGAACTAGTAATACATGTTGAGCTCAACATGTAAATATTAGAACATGTTGAGCTACAATGAGTGTCGAGTCACTCATGCACCAAGTCGCTCAGGTGCTGAGTAGATAGACCATGCCAAGTGATTTAGGAGCCAAGTAAATAGTGGATGTCAAGCAATGAAAGTGCTAACTTAGAACAAGAATATATTGCATGCCAACCATTAGTAACTTCATATGTCAAGTAACATAATTTTGACATACTTGTTTGTAATGGCACAAACAACTATGTAAACCATTTTCAAGCCAACCTAAGGATATATTATGATCTTTTGAAGACAAGGATGAATCTATTTGCAGATTCCCTATGTAACTACATACAACTAATAAGAAAATGGGAAGGTTTAAGAAGAAAAATAAATGAATCTCAATCATAGATTCATACCTAGCCCTAAGCCACCTAAGTCTTCTTAGGGAGGATGAAACCCTAAACTTCTTATGAGTGTGTAAGGGATTAAAGGGGAAGTATAGAGAATTTTGTATGTAGAAAATAGTGCATTCATGGAGACTTAGAATTTATGAAGAAGAATGAATTGTAGAATCATTTAGAGAAGAACAGAGGATAGAGAGAAGGATACAACATTGACACATCTGATTATGAAGGATCAATTGGACATTGCGAAGAGGTGATCTATTATTAGGCAAGTAAGTGCCAACCACTGGATCTATGCTGAGACATTTTAACAAGTAATTTCACTTAAATCTCTTTAAAAAGTAGTCCTAATAGGTTGTATGAAATCCTTTAATAGGGTGCTTACTTAATTTTGAGTTGAAGTCCTCTAACCAAGTACACTTCTAACAGGATGTTGAAATCCTCTTAAAAGGTGGGACTTAATAGTCTTTGTAAGCCTTTAACAGGGCAAGCCTTTTATAGGGTAGACCATTATTCATGGTCAAAATATTGTAACCTTAATTGGATACACTTTATTGTTGTAGTAGTGAAGATTTGTGGGTTTCATCCCCACCCCAATTTTACCTTCTCAACTGGAGGGTTTTTGGGTGATCATATCTTGTGTTAGGTGTGTATGTTAGATTACATGTTTACATGATTGATGCATACACTTTACAAGTTATTTTAGTTTATCTATTGAATTCATGAGATGTATGTGTGGTGAAAGTTTTATGGGTTCATTTTTTAGTTGTTGATTCACCCCCCCTCCCCCTAGAAGTTCACTCCTTTCTACTTGTAATTTATAACACTAAGAACATGAAGGATTTACTAAAATGGTTTGATTTAAAAACAAATAAACCTACTAGAATAGCTAAGATGATACACCTACTATTGAGTAGAAGAAGTATAGACCTATGATCAGAGGATTGCAATATTTGACTCACGCAAACCCAGATATAGTGAATGTACTTGGAATTGTTGTAAGATTCCAAGCTGATCCTAGAGAAGCATGGTATGCAATATTTAAAAGGATATTTAGATACCTAAAAGGAAAACTAGAGTTTGGATTGTGGTATGATAGATCTAATGATTTTAATTTAAGTGCTTATACTAATGTTGATTGGGAAGGTAGTATGGATGACATAAAGAACACTAGTGGTGGAGCCTTCTTTCTTAGAGTAAGATTGGTTTCATGGCTAAGAAAGAAGTAGGATTGTACCTTACAAAGTATAGCATAAGTAGATAATGTTGTAGTAGCAAAAAATTGTAATAAAGTTGTTTGGATGAAGTAGATGTTGAAGTATATAAGGATAGAATTCAATAAACCTCTTGTCATATATTGTGACAACACAAGCATAGTAAATATGTCTAAGAATCCAATATTGCATTCTAAGACAAAGAACATATCTATCAAGTATCACATGTTGAGAGAGAAAGGTATAGAAAAAGAAATTAAATTGGAGTACATGAGCACTATAAAGAAGATTGTAGATATATTCACTAAGCCTCTTCCCAAAGAGACTTTTGAATACTTGTGAGGTATTCTAGGGGTTGTTCCCTTTCCTACATTTGAGTAGAAGATGCAAGAGTGCATCAATCTAGTGTAATAGAGCACCATTATTTGTATGGACTAAATGTTGATGCTTCCTATATGGGGGAGTATTTGTGATGGATAGAGTCATCTAGGAATCTTGTTGGATGTTGTATTAAACATTGTCTTTGGACACTTGAGCTAGTAAGAATCAGTTGTTGCAGAGTTTGATGATTGTTGAAACCATTGACATTGATTACAATGGGGAAGAAGTACTACATGAAAAAAATCATGAGAAAAAAATATCATTGGAAGAAGTTAGCATGAAGAAAAAATACAACATGTTTGGAAGAAGTACAACATGGAATGATAGTTTGATGGAAATAACATTGAGATATATCAATGAGGTAGAAGGATTGATGAAGAGGATTTGAAAAGAAAGGTTAACAATCTTTTACAGTTGGCATTCTTGGAACTAGATGTTTTTCATCTATGTTGCCATCAATACCAAAGGGGAATATTTTTGGAAGCATGAATTCTAATGATATTCCTATCAAGGAGTATTGTATATATGTTACTATGATGATATGTTACATTCATGACTGCTTTTATCATTGATGTCAACATAGCAGTCTTATGTGGTATCTAGTAGAAGAATAGTGAAAAGATCAAGTTGGTATGGAAAACTAGTTGAGTATTATCACTATCTAAGGTTATGGGAGATACTTCTAAGTATCTAGTATATGTAGTGAATGTTGGGTGAAGAAATTTCAAGTCTAGTAGAAGTTATGTAAGTTTTGGTAATGTCTCTTCTATGATAGATTTTATAGAGGCATGTTCTGGTGAACTTGTTATATCTCTTAGTAGAATTGTTATTCTAAGAATTGAGGTTGAGGATATGAAGAAGACATGTTGGTGATGACATGGCTAAGTTTTCTCATCATAATGTTATGTGTATGGAAAAATATTCAAGTTCGAAGGTGGACGATTAATGTTATTTCTAAGTGTAACACGTTCTTAATGTGGTCCTATAATAAATAATGAGAAGGTATAATAGCTAACTCAAGGAATTTTTCTATGGACTCAGTGTTGGGACTAAAAATTGCATGGTTAGTTTTGAGTATCATTGAGAAAATCAAGCCCCATAAATGCTTTTTCATGCATTTGTACTTGGCTGTACCTTTGAGCCCCATGAGGTGTTTAATGCTTCTAGCATCTTTCATTTAGTATGTCTATGTGTTCCATGAAGTTAAATCATCATTCTGAGCCATTTCATGAAGTCCCATTTTTAGCGTTTGTCAAATCTGCATTTTCACCAGTGTCAAATAGTGAAAGTAAGTTGTGTTTGCAATTAAGTATCTTGCAACTAGAAATATTTCATGACTTGCTACTTTGGAAATGTTTATTTTCCATACCTAAGAGCCTATGTTTCAGATTTTGAGTCATTTTGAATCTTTTTGGCTGGGTTTTGAATCCCTCAAAGTTGGTAGTTTACTATTTTCATGCTAGTGCACATTGCACATAATTCTCGAAGGCCCTGTTTGATGAGTTATAATTCTGACCTAGTTGACCCAAATGTTCAAATTTCTTTTGCATTGCATTTTAGATGTCAGAGACTTGTTATGTTTCAAGTTTTAGCTCATGAAAAATCTGTTTGATCAGTTTTCAAATGCGATTCTGAACGAAATTTCTATCTTTTTACTAGTGTCACCAAATGTAGATTTAATGGTACCCTATTCGTGACATCATAACTTGAGATCTGTGATTAGTAAGATTGAATGGATTGTACCAATGTGTTCTCCTCCAATAATACTTTAAGTGTGCCAATTTTGAAATCATGAAAAATTCAACTGCACACTTTCCCAAGTCAATTCCATTTGCGAAAATTTCTTTTCTGCTATTGTTTTAGTCTACAAAATCCAAGTAGCCTACTTTGACCGCTCGCCATTTGTACCAAATTATTTTTCATGAGCCCAAATCATGGATTCATACTATCCTCATGACAGTGAACCAACATGCTAGTTTTCATGCCCCCAATTGTTCGTCTACCTAGTTTATTGATTTCTAACATGTTTGCTTGCAAGCTATTCTGAAGGGGTCACTTTGATGGTTAATATCTTTTGACCTTGAATTCATCATGAGATGAGATTCAACAGGGTAAAATTATGTGGAATAGAGAATTAGTGGGTCAAATTTCAAAGCTCAGTCAGGTGTTGGGTCAATTTTCAAGGCCAGTCAAAGGACCTCCTAGCACAAAGTTGACAAGTTGTAGATTTATGGTAAAATGGGTTTTAGTTGATTAATCAGTGGTCAAACTTGGTTCTAATCAGTTTAAGGTGATTGATGCATTAGTTTGCATTCTAGTTGTTCAAAAATGAAAAAAATTTTAGCCAGACCCATTTAGGGCCTGACTGATTCTATCGGATAAGTGTCGCAATGGGAAATTGAAAATCTCCAATCTAGAGGAACCATGTAAGGTCTTTATGAAAGATGGTTGTCTCACAATGGCATAAATTCTAGTAGTGATGATTTGAGAGAAAAATTTGTGAGGTTTTCCATTTTCAAAGATAGTGTGAGATTCAGTGATGAGATCAACCAAAGGAATGGTTCTCACAAGCTTAGGCTCAGTAAGTTTGTTGATCTTATCAAATAGGAATTCAAGGCTACTAATACTAGTTTTGGATTGAACAAAGAGGATGGTGAGAGGAATCCTTTCTGATATGCAATAAAGAATTGCAATGGAACATCTCCCTAAATAATTTGTTGAGTTCTTTTCTTCATAATAGAAACGTATAAAAACTTACATTAATCAAAGTCCATCCTTTGATTTGACCAAGGAGCGTATTCATTTCATTGAGTTTTATTCTTAAAAGCCCATTGATAAAGTTGTGCATGGAAGTCAACATCAGTGAAATGAAGCAGTAGTAGAGGCAATCTTATGTAGAAGAGGAGGTCCATGGCTTGTGGATTTTTCTTAATAAAAATAGCAATATTTGGGAGTGCAGTTGCTCATAATTTACCAAATTTAATTTTTCTCTAGTCCAAATTAGTAGATTTGAGAAAAGAAGTTGTGGGATGATTGAGCCTATGTGGTGGTAAAACATAGAAGTAACAGGGAGAAACCAAGCACGTTAAATAGAGGAAGTTGTCTTAAAAGGAAAAGACAATCAAATAAAGGCTCCACACACAGCAAAGAATAGGGAGCCAGCTGAGAACCAAAGGAGAAGGCTCATGCATGCAAAGGACATCTCAAGCAAGAATAGGGCAATGTGAGTAATAAGATACATGTGTAGCTAGCAAAGTAACCCATAGCAATGAAGAAGTAGAAACATGGAGTTTATAATAGGAAAACACCAAAGTTAAAAAGGGAGACTCATGACAAGAGAGACCCACACAATTTATAAAGAAGGTGCCAGTCAAAGTGGCAAAGCCACAAGCCAATGGGTAGGGGAGAAACCATCGAGCAAGAGCAATTAAACAAAAGAGGTCATCCAATGCCAAATAGATGAGAAGCACCATGAAAAAACAAGGCGTCTAGTAGTAAAATGAAGTCATCCATATTGTAGGCAGTAGACTTAGAGCTGCATGCATTCTTTAGAAGACCCAGGTGGCATTAAAGGTAAATCCATGCAATAAACTAGAGCTCTCAGCGATAAAAAGCCGCCAGCTACCAAAGAACACCCATGCAAGCATAAAAAAAGGCACCATATCAAAAGAACCCATAGTAGTTACGGGGGAGTAGCTAGAGTTTTTTTTAATAAAATAAGCCCATGCCTTTGAAAGTCAAAAGACCAAGCTGCAAGAGCCAAGCCGCGGCATGTAAAATGAAAGAATGTGAAAATAGTTGCAATATCCCACATTGCCCATGGGGTAGGGACTTTAGTTGTTTAAATATAACATTCCACAAGTATTGACTTGCCTTAAAGCATAGCACTTTTTGAGAAGCATGGCTTGCGCAAGGGCCCCACCGGCATCCAGTTGCACGATGATGTCAGCATAATTTTGAAGGAGGATGCATGTGTAATGACATGGAAAGAAATTGAATTGGGTGAGGAGATCATGACATGTGGCAAATCATGCAATTGTCATTACTTTGCTAAAGGGAAGATGTGAGATGGCTAACAAAGTGACTTGGTGACTATCTAGGTGGCATGATGATGTGGCACTGACATGGACAGACAGAGTTGGCTAGAAAAGGTCACTAGAATCTGGTGGTTGCCATGTCACCACCAAGAAATGGAAAAATTTCTAGCAAGCGTCATGGCGACTTGCCAAAAAACCTCAAAATTTGGCGAAGTAAGATGTGGGTCCCACTTCCAATGCAATCAGTGAACTAGTGAATGACATGTGGTGAGTAGGTAGTGATGTGTCAAGCAGATTGCATAGATGAACCAAAAGGTGATATGTAGCACATCTAATGGCTGTCATAATGTCACCAAAGGAAAGTTGTAGGGAAGATAACAAAGTGACATAGTGACACTAACATGTCATGCTAAGGTGGCATGATGATGTGGCCTAGTTGTATAGGCCCAAGCCAATCAAAAGATGACATGTGGCAATGGTGGTTAAACCAAGTTTGACCTAGATGGAACTTGTGAGGGAAATTTCAAAAGTTTTAAAATATATATATTTTTTAAAAAAGTTCCTCCAAAATCATGTATAGGTCAATATTATAAATAATGTTTGATTTATTCATATAGTTTGAACTTTGTAAAAGTTTAAATTTTTACAAAAATGTTGTGAAAGCCATGAATGGATGCCTAAACTTCAAATGGTCATAACTAGGGCAATTTTTATCAAAAATAGGTGCTCCTGTATACCACCAAAACTAGGACAATCTGAATTTCCAAAATATAAGGTTGGTTTTGCATAGGTGCTCACCGGTTCAATCTGTAAGTCAATTTGTGATTTATGGGGCATTCTCAGCAGAATGGGTATTTCTTATCATTGAGCATTAAAATTGGTTAAAAGGGAGATTTAAAGGCTTGTTGGGGTTTGAATGTGGAGAAAATCAACTTTAAACAATTTTCTTACATTTTGGAGGTCATATTGTAACTGGTTTTTCACTTTTATAGTGAATTCGTTTTGGCATCAAAATCAATTATGATGGTGAATCAAATATCTCAAATATTTTTTTCTTGTAGAGGCCAAAATGATGAGGATTTGATTCTGGTAGTTGAGGAGAGATATTAGAGAGAGTCTTTTCATGGAAAAGAGAGGGAATTTCATGTGGACACATTTTAGATGCAAAGCAGATCTAGGAATTCACCTCCTCCTATATGATTCCCATTCTTTCTCATTGTACAGGTTCAAATTTTTTAGAGAAAAATTGATCATTGTTGTGATACTAGGGTTTGGTTCCAATCTTGATGTATTTCCAATACTATGACACCATTTTTCAACATAATTCTCTTGTATGAATAGTAGTAGGAAGATAAATACAAATAGTTCTAATCTATTAGGTTCTTTATGAGTTAATTTCATGCATATGAATGTATTATTTCAAGGAAATTAGTACAAAGAACAGTTAGTGTTTCAGTTTTCATTTTAGATCTTGTCTCCTTTCTCAATGAATTTTCAATGTTTTATGATCTTTGAACAAAGGGCCTAGGTCATACTTGCAGTCCCTTAAGGCTATATGTTGTTTCATTTTTTATTATAATTAAAGGGGTTATGTAAATGTTTCAAAGAAAACAACAGGGTTGCAAGTTTGTTGAGGAGGATATCAGGTAAGAATGCAATTTAAAATGAACATAGATGTCTATTTACAAGGCAAATGGATAGATCATATATCTGAAAATACAAATGTCTTAGGTATCCATATGTTTGTGATTGATTCATAGAATTGCCCAATGGAAAAGGCACTGGTCAGTTATAGGATCACTTGTTCATGCTACTACATATTTGAGGGTTTGTTGAATTCAACATTATTAATCAAATGCTTTTCCCTTTCATGTTGAAGAGCTAAAAAGCCTAACCCTCACTCATCTTGTGAATTTCCTAGATTTGTAAGTTTGTACTGTAGATCTATGTTATTACATGAGTTATTAAGAGAAATAAGGGTTAAATTTTCTTTGAATAGATTTAGGAGTATGTTTTTGCACTAGTACCATATTGATTAAATCTAAGGTCCACCTGCCTAAGTTTTGCAGAGCCTAAAGTGAAGAATAGTCTAGCCTTATAGTTGGCCTAGTGTCTGAAATAGTATGTTGAAGATGGGAGTTAGCTACCCCTAGGTGTACCATATTCTCGTTGGGGTAATTTAAAACCTATAACATTTTAAAACATGAACACTTAGTATAAAGGAAGGACATTTTTATTTATCAGTTATGACATGATGAAGTAATTTTTAAGTAGCACAACAGTGGAATGTGAAATTGAGTAGAGCAAAGAAAAAGTGAAGGAAACTTCATTGCTAAGGTTTTATTCTGTGATTTGAGGTTTGATATTTTGATCTGAGGTTCATGACCTAGTCTATAAGGTTTGATTGTGATTGATTTGGTTGATAGAATAGAGGAAAGAAGAACTTAATATTAAATTACTTGCTTGGGTAGTGATCTCTTCTTGTAATTGAAATTGCATGTTTGGGCAGTGAGCTCTTCTTGCATACATTATACTACAACTCTTAGTGGGGTTGGCACAACTCTTAATAGGGATCCAAAGTCTCCTAATAGGGACTCATATGTACTAAATGTTGTAATAGACTCCTAATAGGTTCCATCCTCTAATAAGGAATATTAATATTAGTACATCATCTTGTAGGCATCATTCCCACTAGTGTTTTCCCTTTGATCAAGGGTTTCACTAATTAACATATGTGGTGTAATTGTCTATGTGGATATTGTTATGGTTGTTCTTTACTTTGGTTGAATGGTTAAATTTATTTAAAGAAGATAAATTTTTTAATTGTTGGATAACTAATTCACCCCCCACCCCCCAGTTATCTTGGTGGACTATTGTTTCTAACACTAAATTGTATAGGCTTCAAGTAACACTTTAAATGTATTAGATCTTTTTGATTAGTATCCTTAGTTTCATTCTAAACTCTCTCTAAGCAATCAATTTCTCTTTCTTGAATGATCTCCCTCTTTGAAGATAATCTCTCCCATATTGTAATCTCTCTTTCTCTATAATATTTCTATTCAATCTCTCCATCTTTGACAAAAATGCTAAATACACTATCTCTTTGCTTCATACATCTTGATTATGTAGATAATTTCATGTCAATTCTGAATTCTTCATCTGTCACCTTCATATGAGTAATTTTTATGTTGATCTTCTTCATCACCACTACCTTAGGCAACTCCTAAAGTAGAACTAGCTACATCAATGTGTAAGATAGTTTTTTCAACACATTTGATGCAATGCTTCTTTGTAGCTTAAGTATATTGTTTTTAGGGTAATCACCCCTAGTTTACCTCTAAGATATTCATTAGTATCCTTAGGTAAAATTTTTGTGAATATGTCATGAATTTTCTCTTTTGTGTTCACATATTCCAATTTCACTTCTTTGTCTTGAACCAACGCTCTAAAGTAATGATACTTGATAGAAATATGTCTTGTCTTTGTGTGTGTAATAGAGTTCTTTTATATATTAATAGCACATGTGTTATAATAATAGATAACCACTAGATCAATAATTTCTTCCTTCATACGTTTCAACAATTGTTTGATCCAAATAATATTTGAACAATTTATTGCTACTACTACATACTCGACTTTAGCTATTGATTGGGAAATATAGTTTTTCTTCTTCCTTGTCCATGAAATTAGTATATTTCCTAGAAAGAATGCACCACCACTTGTTCTCTTTCTATCATCAACATTTCTTAATGAATCCGAATCAGTAAATATTTTTAGTTAGAACCTATCATTTTTCTTGTAATAAAATCCATAGTCTTCTACTCCTTTTAGATATCTTAGTATTTTATTTACTTCCATCATGTGATTTTCCTTTAGACTTGCTGAAAATGTAGCAACAATCCCAATAGCTAATAAAACATTCAATCTTCTATGAACAACATATTGTATTTTTCCAAACAATGATCTATATTGTGTCTAGTTCACATCAACAAAATTGTCATTCTTAGATAGTTTGTGTCTAGTAATCATAGGTGTACCCACTAGTTTAGAATCTCCCATATTGAAAGTTTTTAGTATCTTATTGATATATTTAGACTAAGTAATGAAGATACCTTGCTTCACTTGATATACTCATAAGCCAACAAAGAATTTGATCTCACCAAACATTGACATTTCAAATTCCTTCTTCATTTCATCAGTTAATTATTTTCATAATGCTTCCTTTCCTCCAAATATGATATCATCAACAAAAAATATAGATAAAAAATATCAGTTTTCTTTCTCTCCTTCAAATATAGATTGATGTTATCATTTTTCCTTGCAAAATTAATCTTCACTAAATAGTTATGCAGTCTTTCATACCATGCTCTTGGAGCTTTTTCCAAACCATATAAAGTTTTGTGCAACTTGTATACCATGTTCTTGTTTTTAGGGTAGGTTATTCTATGTATACTTCTTCCTCAAGTATCTCACTTAGAAAAGAATATTAGACGTCCATTTGATATACCTTGAATCCTTTATAAGAAAACTATGCAAGTTAATTTCTTACTCCTAGTCTTGTAAAAGGGGTAAAATTTTCCTTATAGTCAACACCTTCCACTTATGCATATCCTTTGCATACCAATTTATATTTATTCCTTGTGACTCGACCTTTCTCATTGAGCTTATCTTTGAATACCCACTTTGTTCCAATAAATTTTTTGTCTTTAGTTCTGTCTATTGGATTCCATATTTTGTTCTATTCAATCTTTTAAATTTCTTCATTCATAGCTTGTATTCAATATTTATTCTCCAAATATTCTTTCATAGATTTTAGCTCAAACTCACAAAGTAAGCATGCAATACTTCTAAGTAATTTTCTTTTCATAACACTAGACTCTTTATCTTTGGTGACTTTATTTAGATGCATGATGTCTTCTCACATATTTTGCTAACATGGGATCTTTTCTTCTTATTTCTTCAACAAGTTTATCTTGAGAAAAAATATTACAAGCTCATCTTCTCTTGCTTCTTTAGGTTCTAGTTCAAGCTTGGCATACTTGGCATTGTATTCTTGTTGTTTGACTTCCTTTGTCCATGACTCCAGATCATTTAATTGTTGCTCGACACCCATAGTTTGTTGCTTGACAACTAGCTATTACAACTCAACATTCCTAATCTACTAAGGATCTACAACTTTTATTTCTTGTTCACATGGAGTTCCTAGAGCACTATCATTCACATATTTGAATGAACTATAATCTTCAAATTTTGTCTTACATTCAACTTCATTTTTCTCTTTTTATTCATCAAATTTCACATTTCACTTTCCACAAATTTTTTAGTGTTAGAATTCAAACGCTTATAAGATTTACTTCTTGTGGAATATTCTAGGAATATGCCTTAATCACTTTTAGCATCAATTTTTCCATTCCTATTGTCTTTAAGTACGTAGCATTTGCATTGAAAGACTTTGAAATATTCCACATAAGGTGCATAACCATACCATAATTCAAAAGGTGTAGCATTTGTACCTTTCTTGGCTTGTACTCTATTTAGTGTATAAATAGTAGTACTTATAGATTCTCTCCAATATTTTTTTGACACAATTTTTTGCATCATATGTGTTCTAGCACAATCCATGATTGATATATTCCATCTTTTAGCTATTCCATTCTGAGGATGGGTCCTTGGTGTAGATATATATCTTTTGAATCCTATGTCATCGTAGAATATGTTGAACTCATTGGAAATGAATTCACCACCTTTGTCAGATCTCAAGCACTTTAGACTCTTCCCTTTCTCCTTTTTAACTCTGGCCAAATACCACTTAAATAGTCGAAAGGAATCAAAATTTTCTTTAAGAAACATCACCATGATCATTCTGAGTAGTCATCAACAAATATAATGAAATATTTTTCTTCAAAGCTGCTTTGAACTCCACTAGGGTATGAACCAATTTCAAAATTTCATCAAATGAATATATTTTTCTCTTAAAACTAGAATTTATCATTTTTTCTAATTGACATTATTTACACATAGCATTGTTAGGTTTCTTTAGTATAGGAAATCCTCTTACTTTTTTCATTTTACTAATTCTTAGAACCAAATTTTCAAAGTTTACATGACATAAACTTTTCTGCCATACCAAATATCTTCATGTTGTGCAAAAAAACACATGCCTCATCAGATAAATCCATATAGAACAAGTTACCTTTTTTTTGATAAGAACTTCCAATTAGTTTTCCATCACCATCAAATATTTTGGCTTTTATATGATATAATTCAACCCTATGACCTAATTTGTTTAACTCTGAAACACCCAATAGATTAAAGTAAGTTCTTCAACCTTGTAAACATTGTCACATATTATTTTTATCAATTAGTTGAATTGTCCCTTTACCTTTTACAAGACATGGAAGATCATTGCCAAATTTTACAAAGCCACCTTTATATGTTCTAATGTCTTCAAATTTACTTCTATCACTAGTTATGTGATTAGATCAACCACTATCAATTATCCATCTATTACTTTCATTCACATAAGAAATGAAAGAAATTTTCTCATCTTCATTTGAATCTTTTTTCATAGAAACATAGAGTACTTCTTCATCATTACTTTCAGACTCATTATCACTTTCTTCTTGAACAATATAACAAGATTTCTTACCTCTTTCCTTGTAGTCCATGTTCTCCTTGAAGTCTTAGTCATCTCCCTTACCTTTTTACTTGATTTCTTTTCTTTCATCCTTTTCTTCTCTATCAAGACAACTTGCATCAATATGACCAACCTTTTTGCATGAAAAATAGATTATAGGAAGTTTACCTTTACATTTTATTTTTCTTCTTCCAAATCTTCTACCTATCATAGCCTCAAGTTCATCAATTTCATCATTAGAAGTATCACTATCATATTTTACATATTTTAATTTTCCTTTCTTATTAAGAACCAATTGCAATTTAAAATCAAATTCAATAGTAGCAAGAGTATAATTATCAAAATTTGACATCTAAAAAGTAGTAAGCCTACCAATCACACCTTCTAGAGTTAGGTTAATACCTGGTATACATCTTAGTTCTTGTATTGTAGAAACCCTAATAGAATAAATAGGAAGTAGAGTTCTCAATATCTTATTGATTATTGTTGCATCTTAAATATTTCCATTAGCTCCTCTAATAACATTAATGACTTCTTTGATTCTTGTGTAATATTGTACTATGTTCTTGCCTTCTATCATTTTCATCTAATCAAATTTACCTCTTAGGCTTTCTAATTTTTTTCTCAAGACATTATCATCTCCTCCATAGATGGTCTTTAATTTGCCTCACATTTCCTTTGAATTCTTCCACTCACTTAGGTCATCAAACTCATCATATCTTAGGGATAAAGACTAATTATGTTCTTTCTTTTCTTTTAGTTGTTGTGTAGTCAGAGGGACTATTGTTATGTCCACATATGCATTATCTAGAAACTCCAATGCAACATCACTAATATTGGCTATATGTAGTCTCATAAACTTGTGCCAAGCAAGAAATTTTTCTTTGTTCAACTTTGGTACCTCTCTCATGTACACCATGATATCTAGCTTTGAGTAACTTCAAATTTCTCTCTACAAGAACCAATGCTCTGAAATCAATTTTTAGAATCTTTAGAATAACTAGGACAAGTGGTGAATTAGTTATCTAGGGTCCAAATGTACCAATTGAACAAAAAAGCACACCAATTTTTTTAGATCTTATCATTCCATTGCTCAGACTCTACTATAAAAAATGCACAATATTAACTAGTTGTCCACTATTATTTCAAATAATAGGCATTCAAAATGTAAAGTTAAACCAATAAAACATCATAATAACATCCACATGAGTTTGACACTAGTATTTTATGTAGCAATTCAATTTGGGAAAAGCCACTAGCAACATGTAACCAATATTCACTCTTCTAAAGTGAGCCCTATTAGAACCCAACCTTGGTAAAGGTCACAACACAAGCCATTAAATGTGACCTTGTTAAATGATTTAATCATTGTATTAGGAGTGACCTTGTTAGATAATTTATAACATTATATTATAATATCATCTAGTTAAAGGATTTTCAAAGAATGTTACATCCTTATGACTATTAGGTCAACCTTGATTAAACAATCTCAAATACTATTCACAATGGTTAGAAAGTAATAGTAGGTTTGATCTCTTTACTACAACTTACTTTGCATGTTTAAAGCTTTATTCATCTCCTCATATTGATTCATTATCTAGCCTCCATTATCATTATCTTTGAAACATGGGTAGCACGTTGAAACCATATTGATACAAGTATGATAAATGTGTTTCAATCATTGTCTTTTCACTAATGTCAAACCTGCTATTTTGTTGGTAAGAAAACTACTTATATGATTTGAGTACTGTCACTTATTTGATTGAAGAAGAGGATTTGATCAAATGATGTAACAATAGCACTTAGAGGAAAGGTTGAGTTATAATATGAAAAGAATTACAAGAATTAGCTAAGATAATGATATCATAGTTCATTGATAATCTATTTAATGTTGCAAAGGTTGGTTACACTAAGCAAGTTCAAAAGAACATCTTAAATAAAGTTTGTCTACCAAGCTTAACCAAATGGATAGTAGGTGCCAAGCAAAGATAGTGCAAGCCAAGAAAAAAATTAGTTGTAGCTGAGTAAAAGTCTATTTTAGTGTATGCCAAGAAAAATAGAGGATGCCAACTAGAGTTTAATTGATGTCAAGCACTAGTAAACTTTAGTTCCTGCCAAGTGATTTTTTATAGGATGCCAAGCATAAGAAGTTAATGCTGAGTGTTAGCATTATTAGAAAGATCAAGAATTTGATGGATCTGAGCTAACAAGTTTGTTTTCTTAGATTGCGTGAACCAAGTGGAAGATAAGATTGATGAATTGGTGGCATAGAATTCATGGTCAACCATTTTGAGGCAAATTTAAAGAGGATTGAAGGAGAAGTTTCTAGAAATGAAATGGAATAAGGGGTAGATTCATTGAACCCTACCTAGTTTTTCCTAACCCTAAGTTGGATGATAGAGAATGAACAAAAAAATATCTTAATTCTCTATTTATATGGATGGTTGGTTAGAAGCAAGGGTTGTCATGTGTGAGAACCTAAGGAAGACAAGGAGTCTAGGGTATTGGTTCATTAAGTGACCTAAGTTAAGAATTTGCATTGGAAAGTTAAGAAAGAAGGCTTAAGGGTATGGATGCTTGAAGGGTGAACAAGCTATCAAAGTTGATGTGTGTGAAAGCCAATCAGAATGGAGGATTGAAATAGAGATCTATAATCTTCAAATGGAGTTGTAAGTTGTTATCAAATCAAGCCTTACTATTACTCTCTAGTAATTGTATTAGTCTAGGGTAAATCCTTTGGATTAAGGTTGACCTAATAGTCATTTGTAAATCATTTAACTGAGTGACATTCCAAGTGAATGGTCTAAAGTCCTCTAACAAAGATCACTCCTAATAGGGTAATTGAATTCCTTTAACTAGTTCACATTTAATAGTGTGAATTGTAACCTTTAACAGGGTTGGTTTTTCACAAGGTATCACTTTAGAAGAGTGTGAAAGCGTAGTATGTTACTAGTGTTTTTTCCCAAATTAGGTTTCTATGTAAATCATTGTGTCAAGTGTATTTTTAGATCTGTTATATTTCATGTTTACATTTCTGCAAATTGATTTGATTGTATCCTACAAGTTTTTAAGTGATTGCATAATCTTATGGATGCATGCATGATAATAAATGTTTTATGGATTCACTAATTTGTGAAAAGTTTTATTTATATATCTAGACCTTGGATAATTGATTCACCTCCCATCACATTTATTTTAAAGAATTCCAACAATTGGTATTAGAGTCATCTACTTAAGAGGACTAGTTTGAAGGTACTAGAAGCACAAAGATTAAGATGTCAAAAAGAGAAGTAGCCAAGCTTAATAGAGATAGCTTTCCTACATGGAAAATTTTGATGAAGCTACACCATGGAGGACTTGGAGATCATGCATACTATTGAGCATGTTGATCCTACCAGAGCCCTAACTATTGAGGATTTGAAAAAGAAGAAAGAACACAACTAGGAAATGTTCAAGATTGCCTCTACCCTAAGCTATGTTGAGTTTGATGATATTAAAAGTCTTGATAGTACAAAGAAAATTTGGGATGCTTTACACATGATCTATGGAGGAGACGAGAATGTTCCAAGAGTCAAATTTGAGAGTATTGGAGGTAAGTTTGATGATATGAGAATGAAAGAAGATTAAAATATTGGTCAATATTGATCAAGGATAAAAGGTGTTATTAATGCAATAAGAGGATCTACTAGTACAATAAATGATGATACTATAATTTTAGAAAAAACTAAGAACATTGTTGCCTATATATGCTATTAGATTTTATGCAATACAAGAACTAAGATGTATACTAGGGAATGTTCTAACTCTTAAAGGTCTAGTAGGTAGACTCACTGTTTTTGATATGTCTAACTTTGATAATTACAAACCTAAAAAATATTGAATTTTCTTGCAAAAATAAGATCTCATTGAAAGAATCTAGTGTGAAGAAGAAAAAGATAAAATATGTGTCTAGTGATAGTGATACATATAAGGAAGATGTAGATCAACTTAAAGCACTATTGGCAAGGAGATTTCATAGAGGTCAAGGAAAGTTTAAAGGTAAACTACCTATCATTTGTTTTAATTGTAATAAAGTTGGTCATATTGCTATTAGATGTCTAGAGAAGGAGAACTACAAAGGTGGTGCCAAGTACAAAAGTAAAAGAGATGAAGCCAACAAAGATTACAAAGACAAGGGCAAGAAGTGTTGCTACATTGCTAAAGAAGAAACAAGAGATGAATTTGATGAATATGATGATGAAGTGGTGTATTTTGCACTAAAGGATGAATCTGTTGAAGAGAAGGCAACTACACTTTTGTCTTCTGTGAAAAAGAATGATAGATGGATCATTTACAATAGATGTTCACATCACATGACTAGAGATAAAAGTATGTTCATTACCTTGAATTTTAATGATGGAAATCTATAAAGTTTACTAATGATGCACCATGTTTGATACAAGGAAAAGGTTCTATCAAATTCATAGAAAAGATTTTATGACATAATTCTTACTATTTTAAAGGACTTAACTATAATCTATTGAGTGTATCACAACTAAATAATTCAGGATTTAAGGCTGAGTTTGATAACAAGATTACTAAGATATATGTTACTAATGGAAAACTAATTGGAAAGGGTGATCAAACTAGGAGTAATCTATTATACCTTGATATAGAGGATGCTACTTGTATAGTTTTAAAATTTGATGATGTGTGGCTATGGTACAAGAGGTTATGCCACGTTAATTTTGATAACTTGGTCAGTATCAGTAACATGAGAAAACTTAGAGGTTTTCCTAAGTTGAAGAAGCCTAATAATATAATATCCAAAGAATATTAGTTAGGAAAAAGGAAAAAGTCAGGTTTTAAGAGTAAAACTCATACCTATAAAGGAATACTAGAGATTGTTCATACTAATTTGTGTGGACCAATTGAAGTGCAAAGCTACAAAGGAAATAAGTACATTATGTTGCTTGTTGATGATTATTCTAGAATGATGACAGTAATCTTTCTAAAATAGAAATTTGATTCTTTCCAAATGTTTAAGTGGTACTTAGCAAGAGTTGAGAAGAAAATAGGTAAAAGTCTGATATGCTTGAGATTTGACAAAGGAGGAGAATTTACATCCAATAAGTTTGAGATGTTCTATAATGATAGAGGAATCAAAAGATAGACATATGCTCCTAGAACCCCTCCACAAAATAGAATTGTTGAAAGGAGGAATAGGTATGTAATGGACCATGCTAGGACACTCATGATGGAGAAAAATGTTGCTTTAAAATACTAGAGAGAAGTTGCAAGTACAATTCAAGAAAGGTACTCATTCAAGACCTTTTTAACTATGGTATGGATACTCACCTAATGTAAAATATTTTAAGGTATTTGGAAGCAAATTCTTTATTCTCAAAGATTTCAAGAATGGTAAACTAGATGCAAAAAGTGAAGAAGGTATATTACTAGGCTATTCCACAAGAAGTAAAGCTTATAAGTGTTTAAATACTAATACTAACAAAGTTGTGGAAAGTATAAATGTAAATTTTGATGAATATACAGAAGTATATGACATAGAACCTATGAAGGAACCGGAAGATACAATCATTTGTATACTTTTATAAAGGTATGACTACTAAATAAGATGTTGCAAATCAAGTTACAAACCAAAAACAAGTTTCATTGACTAGCAAGTCACATACTATGAATGTTGAGTTCCATTTAGGAATTGAGCTATATTTAGATGTCGAGTTATAGAATGAAGTTGAAGTGCATTTTGATTATAAGATTAGTGTACATGAGAGAGATGCTAAACTACTTGACATAGATGTACATAGTGACTCAGAAGTTGAAAGACTGAATGAAGAAACTAGAGCTAAACAAAGATTGTCCAAATATGTCAAGAGACATGATCCTGTTGTACAAATAATTAGAGATAAAAATGAAAGAACAAGGACAAGGAAAAAGTTACCCAAAATAGTGAAAGCTACCTTAAAAGATGGGGACTGGAGTAAAGTCATGAAAGAAGAGATTGAGCAAATTGAGAAAAACAAATCATGGACTCTAGTTCATAGGCCAGAAGACAAAAATGTGATTCACACCAAGTGGGTATATAGAAACAAACTAGATGAAAATGGTGAAGTCACTAGAAACAAGGAAAGATTAATTTACAAAGGATATGCGCAAGAAGAAGGAATTGACTATGGAGAAACATTTCCCTCTATTGCTAAATTGGAAGTAGTAAGAACTCCACTTTCTTATTTTTCATACAAAGGTTTCAAAGTTTATCAAATGGATGTTAGATCTACATTTTCAAATGGCATATTAGAGGAAGAAGTTTACATAGAATAGCCAAAAGAATTTTTTGATGTTAACAATCAAAACACAGTATGTAGATTACATAAAGATTTATATGGTTTGAAGTAAGCATCAAGAGCATGGTATGAGAGACTTCATAATTATCTTGTAGAGATTAGATTTGAGAGGACTGATCACAAAACCAATCTATACTTGACGATAGAGAAAGATAAAGGTATGTTTTCTCTAGAAATTTTGTTGATGATATCATATTTGGAGGTCAAGATGCTTTATGTAAGGCTTTTCCAAATGAAATGAAGCAAGAATTTGAGATGTCTATGTTTTGAGAGATCAAGTTCTTTATTGCTTTGCAAGTACACCAAATGAAATATGGTATATACATCAGTCAGTCACAGTATGTCAAGAAGATACAAAAATTTTTTGGATTGGAGGATTCCAAACTAGTAAGGACACCTATGGTGATAGGAGATAAATTGTCAAAGAATAATGATTTAGCTAAGGGAATCAAAAATTGTATAGGTCTATGATTGACAAATTACAATATATAATACATAGAAAACCTAATATTGAATTATCCATAGAGATAGTTGTAAGATTCTCTACTAATCCCAAGGAGAATCATTTGATGGTTGTAAAGAGAATAATGAGATAACTAAAAGGAACAGAGGAATATGTTCTATACTACAAGAAAAATGAGAAATTTGAATTAAAAGCCTATACTGATGTTGATTGGGCTAGAAACATTGATGACAAAAAGAGCACCAAAGGAGGAGCATATACATGGACTAGCAAGAAAGAAAGCAACACTTCACAATCTACTATTGAAGTTGAATATGTTGTTGCTACTATAAATCGTACAAACATTGTATGGATCAAATAGCTAATCAAAGGAATGAAGGAAGAGATCACTTAACCAATAATAATTTATTGTGATGATAAAAGTGCTATAAATATATCAAAGTATCTTGTGATACACACAAAGACTAAGCACATTGCAATCAAGTATCATTATTTTAGAGAATTAGTTCAAGATAAAGAGATTAAGATGGAATATGTTAACACAAAAAATAAAATTTCAGATATCTTCACAAAAGCATTATCTAAGGATGCTCATGAGTATCTAAGAAGTAAACTAGGGGTGATACCCCTATCAAAGGATATCTAAAAAATAAAAAGAGTTCCCTATATCAAACATGTTGATTGACATATGTTACACACTGATGTAGTGGATCATACTTTAGGAGCTGCCTAAAGTAATCAAAATGCCTAAATTACAAATTAGTCATAAGCAAGGTGAAAAAGAGAGTAATTGGAGAAGTTCATATCTGTATATTAAGATGACAAGTCTTTGGCATTGTTGTGAAAGAGGGAGATTAGAACTGATTAGAAGAGACATATAAGTAAAAGGATATATATATATAAGATAAGGGAGATTGGAACTAATCAAAAGAGATATTGAAGATAGAAATAAAGGAACTGAACAAAGAGGGAGAAATCCTACAATACATTATGAGGGATAAGTTCTAACTCTTGAGAAAGAAAGTGTATCTATTGATTACATCTACCTAGTAAGAGGAAGATAATACAGAGGGAGATATAAGAAGTAATTTAGAGGAAGTCATAAGGATGAGTTGATTGTCTATTGATCATAACATAATAGACTTTTGTAACCTATTCAGAACATGAAAATTGCTAATAGAGGGAGATATTTCACTACAAGAAATTATTTTCTTTTTGGTATTGTGTTGGTCTTACTATTTAAACCAAGTCAATTTGGTTGATTATTTTGGTTTACCATCAATGCCAAAGAGGGAGATTATTGAAAACAGTTTGATACAAGTACAATAAATGTGTTTCAATCATTGTTTTGTCAGTGATGTCAAACTTGCTATTTTTTTGGTAAGACAACTACTTATATGATTTGAGTACTATCACTTATTTGATTGATGAAGAGGATTTAACCAAATGATGTAACAATAGAACCTAGACTAAAGTTTGAGTTATGATATGAAAAGAAGTACAAGAATCAGCTAAGATAGTTATATCATAGTGCATTGTGTTGGAGTTTAGTCTGCTAAAGAACATACCAAGTGAAAATATACTAGATACTAGATACTAGGAAAAAAATATAGGGACAAGCCTAAGGATGAGCTAAATATTATAATCAACAAGTTCAAATCTTATTTTCTAGACCAACATTAATAGAGTCACTAGGACTCACTTCACTTTAGGCTCTAAAAGGCCAAGGTGGGTGAGCCTTAGGAATTAATCAATTTTAACTTAACATTTTCTCTTTCAAGATTATTCCTTCCTAGAAACCTCAGAAATTTATCCTTCCTCTATTGCAAGGGCTTTGTGCTTTCAACCTCTTGGAAATGTACCCTCTTTTTGGGTTCCCATTTATTATTCTTGTTTTCCTTAACTTTAGAAGTTTCAGGGAGATTCTTCTTATTTTCATGAGTAACCTTTATAGTATTATCCTTGATAAAAATGCCTATTGGCTTCATAGGGGCACCATTTACAACTCTATTTCTCAAATTGTAAGTACTTTGGACTTGTGCCACCAATTCTAAAGTAATCCTATCAATTTCCTCTTTGGAAGGTTTTCTAAAATTGATATAATCAGTTGTAGACAAAGTGTTACATATAAGACCTTCATTATTAGAAAACATTTTTTGATGGTATGTGTGATATGAAACTCCCTGATCTCCAGCATCATGTTCAAATTCCTTAATGTTAGATTCCCCATCAGTATCACAAAGGTGAATCATGTTACAGGTTGCATCTTCCTAATTTTCTTCTACCTCATCACCATGTTGAATTAGCTAGTTTGCAACAAAGGATTGGGCCACATCACAAAAATTAAGGGAATGAGGGGACTGACAAGTAAAACATCAAGGCACATCCTCGACCATATTTATAGAATTCTCTACAAAGGATCTAGTGTTCCTTTATCCTTATTTCCTTGAGTTGGGCTAGGAATTGGTTTACCATTCTTCCACTAAGTGGTATAAGGGTAGTTTTGCATCCTAGGTTGCCTATTAAAATTATCATTAAAAGGAACCTTCTCTACAACATTAGGTTTGTTTTCTTGGTAATCTAGAGGACTCAACTTCTTTAGTAGACTCAAAGCTTGTCCCATTGTGTCATCCTCAAGTTTCTTTTCTATAATAGGATTTTCATTATCTTTCTTACCTCTAGGATTGAACAACTTAAGGTCATCCCTTTTTCCAAGTTTGCCAATGGATCTTCTATTATTTTCAATATTTACAACCATTGTATAAGCATCCCTTAATGTTTTTGTATCTTTATCTCTAAGAACATAAGCCATCTTACTATCAAAGGAATTGAAGTAAGTGGTAAGACAAACATCTTCATTTAATCTCATCACCTGGAATAACTTATACATACATTTTTTAAATTTGACATTGAAGTCAAAGGTTCACTCATTTAGATTCTTCTTGATGTTGTTGAAGTCATTTAGCATAAAACCAACATTAGTCTTGTCCCCATATTGTCCTTTAAATAGTGTCTCAAGATCATTCCATGATTTGATACTATCATCAGGCAACCTTTTGAACCAATCTCTAGCATCCTTAGTTAGTGAATGACCAAAAAGTTTCATCACTACATCTTCATGTTCCACCTCATAATTATTTAGCTTATTAATGAACTTTCAAAGATTCTCTTCACTAGTAATAGCATTATTTCTAGCAAACTTTATGACCTTGTCCCTAAGGTCATTTGAGATAGGACGAGGAAAACCAAGAATACCCAAGAAAGACATCTATCTATATTTTTCCATATAAATTCATTTCCTTTGGGATATTGGAAAAATTGAAGTACTTGCTCCAACAACCTAACTTTGAAAAGAAAACTTAGTTTGTTGGGTCTATTGAACAAGGGGAAATTGACCAACTATAATAGAGGTTGAACTAGGGGTTAATTGTGAAGAACTTTGGCCTATTGTGATAGGACCAAAACTAGATATAGTGGGAAAAATTTGTGAAGGTTGACTAGGATGGAAAGATAGGATAGAGTTAGACTTAATGAACTAAATTTTTCTCCTAGTCTTAGCTACTTGGGCTTCATTTTCTAGCTTCTTAAGCTCCTTCGCTAAATCTTCCTTTTCCTTTTTAGCTCTTTCTAGATCTAAATCAAATTTTGACATAATAAAAGAAGTGGGCTTACTAGGAATATGGGGTTCATTGATTTTTATCCCAACAACCTTTTGCTTTCCCTTATCTAAGTCCTTCTTATTTACCTGTTCCACTCTAGTTTCTAATGGTTTGTAAGGGTGAAACAGTGTAACAACAAGGGCCTCTTTCTATTTAAGAAGTTTTTCTTGCTTTTGAACATTAGACTTGAGGAAATCCATATCTCCAAAGATGATAGATTATAAATTAGAAGACCTTTCCTTCAATTCCTTGTTTTGTTCTTACAAGGAAGCATTTCTCCTAAGTAAATTATCCCTTTAAATGATGGTATTTATGATAATTTTCTCTTTTTCTTTTTCCAAATGCATATGTCTAGCTTCCTCTTTTGCAAATCTCTTCCTAAGAAGGAACAACTCTATAAATAGCTCCTCATGATCTATAGTAGCTACTTCAGAACTCACTAGGTCAAAATTGATAAGGTTTGCTACATATGGTTCATGTCTAGGACTAAAACCCACACCCACATTTTTCCTAAAACCCTAACTATGGTTCATTTCATTTATTAGGTTTGGTCCACAAGGAAAATCCCCCATAAGAGACATATTTTTATCATGAAAAACTCTTTGCTCTATTAATGGGGTAGAAAAAGTATTTCCTAATAATGTAACTTCTTCCGACTTAGTACTCTTGGGAGATGACTCCTTTTCTACCATAGGGTGATACAATGATTGGCCTAACACATTATCTCTAGGGACCCATCTAGAGCTGGAATTTGGCATTTTCTTATTTTGGTTTTTTCTTACCCCGGGAGGTAACTTAGCAAACAATGGTATCTCAAGGTGGTATTTGGCAAAAGCATGTGTGTTCTTCTTCTTATCAACCATTTTGTTTGGGATTTTCTTACAATTATAGCACTAGCTACAAAACTTGATCTAAGTCACCACCCTATGAAGGGAAATATATAATATGAAGCCTAAAAAACAAAGAACAACATAAGGATAGACAATAATAAC
This sequence comes from Cupressus sempervirens, assembly GCA_028749045.1. Lineage (NCBI taxonomy): Eukaryota > Viridiplantae > Streptophyta > Pinopsida > Cupressales > Cupressaceae > Cupressus > Cupressus sempervirens. The sequence goes on along the minus strand of CM053783.1, from coordinate 855,659,366 downwards.
CCTAAAATAAAATTGAATGAGAGTCTTAGACAAAATTAGTGTGGAACTTCCTGAGTGGAGTTACCATTTTGTTGGAGTTCATTCTAGTAAAGAACATATCAAGTGAAAATACACCTAATACTAGGAAAAAAAGATAGGGACAAGCCTAAAGATGAGCTAAATCTTATGATCAACAAGTTCAAATCTTATTTTATGGACCAACATTAATAAAGTCACTAGGACTCACTTCACTTTAGGCTTTGCAAGGCCAAGGTGGGTGAACCTTAGGAATTAATCAATTTTAACTTAATATTTTCTCTTTCAAGATTATTCCTTTTTAGCAACCTCAGAAATTGATCCTTCCTCTAATGAAATGGGCTTTGTGACTTCAACCTCTTGGAAATGTACCCTCTTTTTGGGTTCCCATTTCTTATCCTTGTTTTCCTTAACTTTAGAAGTTTCAGGGAGATTCTTCTTATTTTCATGAGTAACCTTTGTAGCATTATCCTTGATAAAAATTCCTACTAGCTTCATAGGGGCACCATTTACAACTCTATTTCTCAAATTGTAAGTACTTTGGACTTGTGCCACCAATTCTAAAGTAATCCTATCAATTTCCTCTTTGGAAAGTTTTCTCAAATTGATATGATTAGTTGCAGACAAAGTGTTACATATAACATTCACACCTTGACCTTCATTATCAAAAAACATTTTTTGATGGTATGTGTGATATGAAACTCTTTGACCTATAGCATCATGTTTAGATTCCTTAATGCTAGATTCCCCATTAGTATCACAAGGGTGAATCATGTTACATATCACATCTTCCTAATTTTCTTCTACCTCCTCACCATGTTGAATTAGCTAGTTTGTAGCAAATGATTGAGCCACAACACAAATTAGGGGAATGAGGGGACTAACAAGTAAAATACCAAGGCACATCCTCTACTATATTTATTTAATTTCTCTACAAAGGATCTAGTGTTTCTTTATCCTAATTTCCTTGAGCTAGGTTAGGAACTAGTTTACCATCCTTCCACTGAGTGGTATAAGGGTAGTTTTGCATCCTAGGTTGCCTATTAAAATTATTATTAAAAGGAACCTTCTTTGCAACATTAGATTTTTTTTCCTGGTATCTAGTGTATTTTCAACTGATATGTTCTTTACCAAAATAAACTCCAATACAATTATAATCTACTTAAGGTTGCAGTTAGTTACACTAAGAAAACTTAGAAGAACAAGTTAAACAAAGTTTGCCTACCAAGTTTGACTAAATGGACAATATGTGCTAAGAAAAGTTAGTGAAAGCTAAGCAAAAAATTAGTTAGAGTTGAGTAAAAGTCTATTTTAGTGTATTTCAAGCAAAAAAGAGCATGTCGAGTAATGTTTAGTTGATCCTGAGAACAAGTAAACTTTAGTTCATGTCAAGTGATTTTTCAAAGGATGATGAGCAACATAGTTTGTGTCAAGCATCATAAGAAAGTTAATGTCAAGTGTTAGTATTATTAGAAAAATAATGAATTCAATGGATATGAGCTAACAAGTTTCCTTTCATGGATTGTGTGAACCAGGTTGAAGATAAGATTGATGAGCTAGTGGAACAGAATTCATGGTAAACCATTTTGAGGCAAATTCAAAGAGGATGGAAGGAGAAGTTTCTTGAAATGAAATGAAATGAGGGGTACATTCATTAAATCCTACCTAATATATCCTAACCCTAAATTAGATGATGAAGAATGAAAGGAAAAAATCTTGATTCTCTATTTATGGGGATGGTTGGTCAGAATCAAGGGGTTTCATGTGAAATAACCTAAGGAAGACAAGGAGTCTAGGGCATTGGTCCATTAAGTGACCTAAGTGATGAGTAGGCATTGGAAAGTTAAGAAAGAAGGCTTAAGGGTATGGATGCTTCAAAGGTGAAAAATCTATTAGAGCTAAAGTGTGTGAAAGCCAAGAAAAATAGAGGACTAAAATAGAGATCTACAATCTGCAAATGGAGTTGTAAGTTGTTATCAGATCAAGCCTTATTGTTACTCTATAGTGATTGTATTAGTCATGGTTAAATCCTTTAGATTAAGGTTGACCTAACAATCATTTGTAAATCCTTTAACTAGGTGAAATTCCAAGTGAATAGTCTAAAGTTCTCTAACAAGGCTCACTCCTAATAGGGTGATTGAAATCCTTTAATCTGGTCACTTTTAATAGTGTGCATTATAACCTTTAATAGGGTTGGCCTTTTATAGGGCATCACTTTAGAGGAGTGAGGAAGAAAAGCATGTTACTAGTGGTTTTTATCAAATTGGGTTTCCATGTAGATCATTATGTCAAGTGTTATGTTGAATCTATTATGTTTCATGTTTACATTTATGTAAATTGATTTGATAGTAACCTACAAGTTTTTAAGTGATTGCATAATCTTAAGGATGCATGGATGATGAAAAATGTTTTGTGGGTTCACTAAGCTATGAAAATGTTTATTTATACATCTTGACCTTGGATAACTAATTCATGCCCCCCCCCCCCCCCCCCCCCCCCCCCCCCCACCTGCTCCTCTTAGTTATTCTAAAGAATTCCGACATAGCTTCTCTTCTCTCTTCTTTTTCATGCATGCATATTTAAATTTCACATCTATACCTCCTTAAATAGATAGTTCTGATCTTTTGTTGCTTAATGAAAACTATGGATCTTCAGATTCATGATTTGATCCATTAAATACAATATTTCTAATCATCATTATGTTTTATCAATTCTTATATGGAGACTTCTCCTTGAATTCATCTATTAGATCCTTTACCTAACCCTCTCCTAGAATTAATTGATCCAAATCATATATCCTTATCTTTAACATGTTTTTCATATTGCATGAAAATCAACTAAGTTGGTTGGAAATTACAATTTGTCATAAAAAAATAAAAAATTATGTTCCTCAGTAGCCACTAAATGCTAACACTTGGTAATCATTGAGTTGCTCGGTTGCTATAGAACTTCTTTCTTGGCATCAACACTACCACTTGGTTGATATTTTTTTTTGGTCAACACTAAATTTTCTTGGCACTTACTATGGCTTAGTTACACTAGGATCATTTAGCATGTATATCAAAATTCTTTAGTCTTTTATTATGTTTCTCAATCAAACGTACACATTTGATCTATCTTTTCTTATAATGTCAAGACTTGAACATTAGTGTATTCTCCTCTATTAACATAATTTAAAAAATCACTTTGTCTTGTCAAATTCTAACTAATAAAATTCCCATTTGTAGCTTCCTCTTCATAACTCAATCTTTCCTCTAGATGCTTTTGTTATGAACAACTTATCAAATCCTCTTCATCAACCAAATATATATGACATTAAGATAAAATAGAAAATTGTTTCATCAACATATTTGACATCAATGATAGCACAAATATTATTCTGATTGTAGTTTCCAACATGCCATTGTTGACTTTCAACATTTCACCTTGAGTATTTATTCCTTCACTCATCCAAGGGGGGCCACATGGTGAGTGAATTTTGTCAGTCAAATTAGTTTATCATTTAACTTAGAATATTGAGTACTCTGTTTCTCCTATAGTCACATGATAATACAAGTGTTGGTTGTTCTTGCAACATAGGGATACATAGTAGTGTCATATTTATATCTCAATTTCTACACAATAAATTAAATTTTTTTTATTTCATACTTGCAATGAGTATTTCAAATTCATATCTTAAATAATGACAATTAGATTGGTTTGGAGAAGATACTTTGTAGATACCATTTTAAGTCTATGTCCCTAGTTAATACATTAAATGAGTTCAATAGTTTATTTGGTTATAATATAAGGATTTCCAATCTATGAGTAATGGGTGTAAGACTCTAATTTCTAAAGTAATTAATTAAGCAATCAATTTTTGTATCATTTCCAATGATGGTATGAATCTAAACATTTCCTGAGATTCATTTCTCCTAGTTTTTGTAAAGTACAAGTTTTGTTTTCATTGTCTTGGGGGATTCCTTCCTTACAATGATCCATTTGAAATTGAATAAATTATATACCCTAAGCCAAATGATCTCTAGGTTAAAAGACAAGAATAAAACCAACCATTTAAAAACCCATTTGGTGATGCCTAACAAGAATTTCTTACTCTACAACTGATAAAATTAATGGTTCCTTAGAGTCAAACATGCATGGTTTCAATATTTTATCTAATTTTAAGAAGGACATCATCAATAATAATGCTACACAACTGAATTCCATTTAAGCTAAAAGGAAGCATGAGAAAGTTGAAGCTATGTTGGCTAAATTTACCACACATTTTAGAGAAAAAAATAAATTGTGTGATAGTTTTTTATTAGGAAAACAGGTTTTACAGGGATCCTAAAATGCAAAGTTTTACAGAAGAAAATAACTTAAAACTAAAAAGACATAAAAAAAGCTTCCTCAAAAGGCTAGAAACAAAAAGGCCCGAAGCCTGAGAAATAAAGGCCAGGAACAGAGCCTGGCAAGAAGACTAGTGTCCCTTCTTTTCCATTGCCTGTAGGGTTTCTATAGCGTTGCTTTCCTTCTAGTTGGCCTCTTCCTCTTGGATCCTGGGGGGTAAATGCTTCTGGTCCCCCTGACTTTCTTGGTTTCTAGTCTCTTTCTAAGGATCTTCCCAACTGGTTCCGTGCTCTATACTCTGCTCCACATTCCCCACAAGACAAGCATTGGTCAGATCGTCCCCTAGATTAACAATGTTTTCATTCAAGGTATGGAGGGTATCCACAATCTATTTAGTCACAATCTGGTGGACGAAATCTAGCCTTTGGACCTTCTACTCAAGCCAAGTGATTTTGTCCTCCTGATTGTCTTTGGGGTCCTAGCCTCTGTCTTTTTCTTGGCTGCCCTCATAGTCTTTACTACCTATAGCCCTCGTGATCCTTGACATCCCCCCTATTGTTGGTCTGGTTGGACCTATCCTTCAAAGTCTTAATTTCCTAAGAAAGCCACTTAATGGAGTAAAAATTGTCAATCAGGCTATTCTTTGCATTCTTGAGAAAGTTGAAACCCATTTCACGAACATTGTCAGAGAGAACCAGAAGAGTCGGGTCAAGGAGCTCGTCATAGTGGGTGCTACTGTCAAGATCCCCCAACACTTGGATTTTACCAAGTTCTCTGACAATGCCCATACTAGCCCTATCCACATTGAGATTTCTCTAAGCTCTTCTCTTATTTTCACTGATGGCCTCCCCCCTCCTTTTCGACCATGATTTCTATCATCTCTTCTTGGT